>CM065465.1:34607373-34875500 GCA_032872475.1 Leptopilina myrica (nomen nudum) | reverse complement strand
TGTAAAATAGTTTCTTCGTAACTACTGAAAAATATTTCTGTAGTTGATACATTGTGTGCAGTCTTTAAAATTTTATTCTCTTTTAATTAAAAAAAATTCTTTCTTAACTTGAAAGAGAAAATTTGTATTATTTTTGTGAAATATTTATCTGTATCGTGCACTGTAAATAATTTTTTATTTCGTACATTTTAAAGACTGTTCACCGTTTTTTTTTTTAATATTCTTCCAATAATGTAAAATAAGAGTTTACAAATGTTATTTCGATGAATTTTTTATTTTCTCACTTACTTTTTTTATATCACCTTTTTTGATTTTTTTTTTGATTTTTTCTATCTCTATCTCCTTCTCTTTTCTTCGTATAAGACAACAAATACGCATCTTTGTTTTTTATGTAAAAAAAAAATCTTGACGAATTATTTTTATTTTTTTAAAAAAGAATAAATACTTGTGTATAAATAATTGAAAAAAAAGTCAAGAAGATGAACCATGTAAATTTGGTGTCAAACACGAACAAGTTGGTAGCTAATGTCACTGTTTTTCATGATCTTTACTTAGTTTATTATATAAACAATTTAAAACATAAAGATTGAAGAAAAATGAAAAACTACGCAATTGATAAGGAATTTTCAAACAAAAAATAAAAAAAACAAACCCATATTTCATACCTTACAATGTAACTGTATATTATTATAAAACTATTATTGTCAGTGATAAGAGAAAAAAAAATGTTTTAAGAGCCTATATTGTACAGAACTCGAGTAACACAAATTTGTTTTTAATTTTTAATTGTTTCTTACGATTAACGATATACCGCTAATAATAATAACCATGAGAAATCATAGTTATTGATAATAAATTTAATATTATATAAATACATAGTTTTATTATAATGCAAATATTGAGTAATATGATTTTTAGTTATTGTAAATAGTGTACAAGAGCTGGTCTTGTAAGATAAGGTGTTTTAATGTGCACATAGCCGCGTCATTGTCAATAATCATATTATTACGATTAATAATAATTACAATTTTTTAGATCCTGTCTTTTATTTGTGTTTCCCTTTCTCTGTACATATTTCTAAATGCCAAAAAATGAAAAACTTTCAAAAACCATTAACCAAATTAACGGAAAATTAAATTTCAAGTTTACTTTTTTTTTAAATTCTTCTTTCCTTTTTTGTAGTTTACTTTTACAAAAACAATTTTTTTAATCACGTCCTGTAATCGAAAAAAATTTCCAATTAGTTTTCGAAAATAAACTCAGTCTCAATATTCCTTTGTTAATAATTATAAATATAATTTCTTTATAGTGTATAATACAGAAAAATGTTTTGATCGTCGATGGTCAGATGAGATGTAAATAAGTCTTAAGTTTATCCACAAAGAGGATGCAAACTTTACATAATTTTTCCTCCACTTTTAAGTTTTCGAATTACATTTACAATTTGTTTTTCTTTCAGTATCAACATTTTCATTCTTACAAAAGTAATTTATTGAAGAATAGAGAGCATCGTATGAATGAATAAATAAAATTGTTCTCTAGAAAACACATTTTATTAAAAAAATAATGTTTCCTCTATTTTACACTTTCATTATTTAATTTATTTATTCATTTTATAATTTAATTTATTCAATTCTTTCACTCAGAAAATAATTTAGACATTCAAATTTTATTAACATAATTCCAGTCGAGAAGCATTCGAAGCTCTCCTTTCTTCTTAATGTAATTATTATTAAACTAAAAACAATCTCAAGTGTCGAAATTTCACACATACAATAAATAATTTATTACTTAAACATAATAGTATGTAACATTAAAAATCCGTAGTAATTTTTTTTTATGTGTTCAAAACGAATCACACTGTGTTTTTTTCATATATATATAATAAAACAAAAACAAAATTCAATTTTTTCATTACAGAAAATTGTCAAAAGCCACAAAAATCTAAATGCAATTTTTCATCATTCAAAATAGAATTTTCAAACATACAATAGCTCGAAATATAAATTAAATACCAAAAAAAATGTCTAATTCGTTCATTACTTGTCTTTACAGTTACGGATTGATTTTCTGAATTGTTAGAGCAGAGATTTTCTTAAATATATATATTTGTTATTTATAGAATTTGTTGATTTTCTTTAATTTTCTTTTTATACAGTCAATCGAAATATGAGATAAAAATGTTTAACAAAAAAAAATCGATTAATAACTCAAAAAAAATTAGAATCAGAAAAAAAGTCGTATTTCAAAAACTATCTTTCGAAGGAATTAGATATTTTCTCCACTTTAAATAGAAAAGAGTAAAGTTCTTTTTTTTTACGCTCTAAGAAAGGAAGACATGAAATGTCGGTGAGTGATGAATTACGACAAAAATCTCTTTCCTCAATGTGTCTGAAAATTAAATAGATTCAAAAATATATCTAAAAAAAAAACTTATCCTCAGTCGCAATCCGAATTGAAGTATATTTTCAACGGCTTTTCCCTTCGATGACTATAATAATTTGGAATTCCCGAACCATACGAAAGTAACCTCTCACTCTTCATAAATTCTGCAGTCTCTTCGGGATTTAGTTTCTTTAAAGGCTCTTGCGAATTTCTGAAAGAAAAAAAAAAGGAAATTAATTTTTCTCCATCTGCGCGAAGTATAGGAATTTAAATTACTAATACCTGTACAAAATAACGATTCCAACGTATAATTTAATTAAGGTCCTCTCATTCTCTTGACTCTCCGTTCTCCAATTTAATTCGCTGTCCAAATTAAGCCAGCTTCTACAATCACACGGAAAATCACCTTTTCCCAGCGCTATTTCGAGATTTTCCCTCGGTATATTCGACAAGGTGGCAATCTGCAATTTTAGAAAATTTACAAAAATTAATATAAAGAAAGAGTAAAAAAAAAAGAAAACTTTTGAAGTCAGAAAAAAGTTTAAAAATACCTTCTCCATCATATCAGAGAGATTATTTCTTTCAAACACAATCTCTTGACACGATTGAAGTTCAAGTGTACTTCTCGACCAATGTCGAACAAATAAAACCGTTTGATTAGCCGAGAAAACAGTCTCATCTTCCTGTAATTCCTGAATGACAATTTCATTCTCCTTATTGAGAAAAACACTTCCCATTTGCATGTCATTAAACAATATGTCCGACATAAATGTATTTAATTTCTCCCTGAACCTGAGTCTATTCATTGGAATATCGACATTACATTTTCGTTTCACTTGATCAATCATTATTTTCTTAACTTGAGCAACTGTCATGTCTTGAGAAGTGGTGTGAGTCATTAAATATCTGTGCGGCTCATGCGTCGACGTTAAACTTAATACATAAAATTTCAATTTTATTTCATTCTTTCGCAGTGCACTATCTAATACAATGGAAAATCTTTGGCCATTGCTATAAAAATCAAGTTTATTATTCAAGCCAACAGCTTCGGCTTCTGAAGAATCTAAATTTTGTTGTGTACAAATATTGAACGACTCCGACGGAACACCAACAAATTTCTCCAATTTTTTCCTCAACGTCTTCATTGGTGTTCTATAGTCAGCGTATACTTTCAACACTGCAATAAAAAAAATCAATTTTATTCTTTAAGTATTAATAATTAATTAATTTACACTGATTGAAAAAATAATCAACTTACGACTATTAGTTCCCTCTGATGTGTCGAATGTACTCTTGAAATAATAATTAGGTTCATCATTGCTTTGTGAATACTTTTGACAGAGTTTATCAATATCGTAGGATGAATTATTTTTCACTGAACTGTTGTCCACTAGTGTTTTTTCACTATCGCTTAGACTACTATCTTCACTGGCACTTTCTAAACCCTGACATTTCACATTATTTTCATTTGAATTATTTATTGAACATTTTTCCTTCAAACCATCGACAACGTCAAAATTCTCAACTGGCATTACCGATTCACATTTCCCATTAGTTTGATCATTGGAATTCTTTTCAATCGAATCTGTAGAATTTTCCTGCGATTGAGACAACACTTCCTTATCAACAGATTCAATTGAATCGGAATCTATTGGTTCATTCGCGACAGTTTCTTCTTTACTTTCCAAAGTGAGGGACTGCAATTCCTCCGTGTAATCTATTAATAAATTATTAAAGTTCTCGAAAAATTAGAAAAAAGATGATTAAATTTATTGCTTCCTCATATAGAAGGAAGTATTTTTCTTAATAGTTTAGGAAAATTGTTAAAACTACAAACCTTTGTCAATGTCTGGTAATTGGATATGTAGCCACATTATTGTTTGAAATTTGTCGATAAGATTGAGAATTTTAAATAAACCGGATTCTTCAGATTCCACTGGAGTTATGACGAATATTTTATAAGAAACTTCTAAATTCATGTGCTGCAATATTTCCTCATCGTCGAATAAATTATAATCAGTTCTCAAATGATCTCGTTTATAGACACTCATATTTTGTGGTTCGATATTTATAATTTTCGACAATTGTTGCTTAAGTTCTGCTCCACTTTGACCATGATGACCTCTAACGCAAAATGGTCCGTCAATAAAATCCTCATTAACTGAATCTATAACGCATACTTTTAACGGGGTTCCTAAAAAAAATAATTATGTTGACTACTTTTTGAAAAGTATTAAAATGTTTTTTTTATTTTACTAAACCTACCATATAGTTTATAAGACTCAAATTCCTGATCCTTCTCGCGAATTTCAAGGAGCAATACCTGATCTTCGGGATAACGTTTAAAAATTTCACCAATCGATGTTCTCTCATTGCCATTGTATGTTTTTATAACAATATTTTCCCTTGCATCGTAGAAAACAAGTCGACATTGATCGAGATCAACATCGCCATAGAGACTAAATTTTTCATAAGCTTTCTCCTTTAATTCAGCAAATGTTGCGTACTGCCCTAAACGTATCCACTTCATCATTAATTTCTTCGCTCTCGGATGATTGCAATAGACTTCAACTTTACGAAACAATTCAATGCGAACTTGACTATTTTTATCAGTGTCCTCCGATTCCTTCATTTTCTCCAATAATAATTTTATGTGCTCGGGAAAATCTTTCTCCTGCATTGGTACATCATTTTTAGTTGGATCGATTTGTCGATACATGAGCATATAGGCATTTGTACTACTTGAATATGCTTTCGTTGGACCACCGCCGTAAACACGTTCAATATGACTGTCCGTTATCTGGAAAATTTTTATCCAATTTTTATTCAGTATAATTTTTTTTAACGAATCGATTATTACGAACAAGAAAAATTCCTACCGTATTAACAGTTGTGTCATTGAAGCACAGCCATTGATTGGTCGTGAAATCTTTGATATACGCATAATAATGACCACCACTAGCACCACCATTGTGAATCATAATTGAAAAAAGATCATAAATATATGGACTATTATCTTTTGGACATTTTTCAATATTCTTCACAGTTTCGTGAGAATTTGCAATACCATTCGTCGTGGCGATTCCATTACTCATATCTATTCCTGTCGATAAGAAACAAAACATTCTTTTCCTTAAAAATGCGCATAATAAATTTTATTTTTATAATAATTTTCATACTAAACAAAATTATTTTCCAGAAAATTGATATTTTTCATTTCGACTTAAAAGAATTTAAATGAAAAGAATTATAAAGAAATTAAAACTATTGAAATAAATTAATTACTATTACTAATTAGAATTGCTGATGGAAAAATAAATGTCAAAGTAATAATTATTAATGAAGTTTACCCTCGTCATTTTCCTGATCATGCGCCACATTATTGCAAGGTGGACAATCATCTTCTACAGTTCCACTGTCAGTCGTCGAAGTATCGTCAAATTTAACACTCATTCCCGCATCTTCCTCTAAACAAGGAGACTCCTTACTCACTGGCTTCTCAATAAACGAATTTAAATCAAGATAATACGGAAAAGTAACTCTGAAAGTAAAATATTTCATTAAGAACCAAACTTTAATACGTAAAATTAAAAAATATTGCCAAAAAACTGAAAAATATTGACAGAAACTGAAAAATATTGTCAAAAAAATTGAAAATATTTTCAAAAATGGAAATATAAGGGAAAAAAATAAAAATATTGTCAAAAGTGGAAATGTAAGAAAAAAATAAAAATATTGTCAGAAAGAAAAAATATTTTCAAGAGTAAACAATTGAAAACATTAAAAAATTGCAAGTAATGATTAATTTTCAAAACAAAATTCCGCAAAACATTTCTCACCTGTCGTTAAGTTTCACTCGAAACAGTGTTTTATAATCGAAATCAAATCTCTTTAAATGCAATGTTAATATGTAAGGAAACTTTGTGAACTTAAGACCTTTATGTGCATCGCATTTTTCATTACACTTCTCGCAATGATATTGATTGTTTCCATCTAACGTTTCATATTTTACAAAAGCATTTAGTGCTTCCTCCTGGAAAAAAATTCAAATTCAAAATTAAAAAATTCAATTTCATTAAATCCATGAAATAACAATAATATAAATTAACAATCACTTTTCGAAAAAAAACCTTATTAACTAACAACAACAAACGAGAATTTTAGCGAAAAAAATGATTAAATATAAATGAGACAATTTATCAAATAATAATAATTAGTTTGAAAACTTATTGTTCTCGTTTTCTCCTCGAAATTTATATTCCAAGCGAATATTTCTTTTGATAATTTATTCTATTATTTAAAAAAAAGCAATATAAATACGAACCACGCTCTCATACGCAGTTGTACTGTCAAATGACCTCAATGGCAATGGGATGTCAAGAAAAGTGTCCTCTCTCGTCTTTTCTGTCTTACAGTTGAGACACTTTACGTAGTCTATCATTTTTCCTGGAAAATTGAAGAAAAATTAGAAATATATCTTTAAAATGTTCAATTTCAAAAAAGTCTTCTTACTAATTAATTTTACTTCCTTATTATTAAATAATAATAATAATAATTTTGCTAACTTCTTTTGCCTTTAATTTAATAATAATAATTTTGCTAACTTCTTTCGTCTTTAATTTAATACTAATAATAATTTTGCCAATATCTCACCCTCATATAGTCGATTGATAAGATTCGAGTGTTCTGTGTTTTTGAATTTTTTCTCCAACGCATCAAACATAACTCGACAGAGTTCTTGAATGTCGTGTTGCTGCCACGCTTCCGACGAGTCCCAACCAAAACTTTTCGTTAACGATGTTGTCTCAACGGCTGGTTTCGTCGATGTCTATAATTTATTAACAGAAAACAAAAAACAATGATGTTCCTTCAAAATTAATTTACAATAGGTATTAGTCATAGAGGTAAAGAATAAGAAGAGTGAAGAAGAAAATTTTGTTTTTTCTCAATTTACCTGTAAACTGAGAAACAATTTTTGTAACTGATATGGTATACTGGTGGACTGATCTTTATCGGAACCATCCGAATATTCCCAATTGTATAAAGCATTTCTAAATTCCGGTGTCATGTACAATGCTTGCAGTAAACTATTTAAATAGCAAGTCATTGCTTGATTCACTAAACCGACATAGGCTGGAAAAAAGGAAAAATAAATAAATAAAATTTAAAAAACTACTTTTTATAAATACATTACTGTGTTTTTGAATTAAAAAATAGTTTTTACTCACTCTTTGTTGGTTGACTGTTGACAAAATCGACTGATCGAGTACTTATACCAGGCGTAGGTTTATAACAATTCTCCAGTTCCTTTCCATTTGTGTCCTTATTAAATGCAATATATACGTCTTCCCAAAGTTTTTGTATTGGCACTTTTGGTACATCATGTATAACTATTGTAATTTCCTCGGTCGCTTGTTTCACATAATCAGGAAATAATTCAAGAAATGACCTACTAATATAATTATCCTTCAACAAGTTAATCTGTGTTTTTTTTTGCGAAAAAGAAAACCAATTTTCCAAATTAGATTATACACAAGAAATTGAAAACTTTCTCTCTTTGAGAATTTAAATGTTTTTTTATTTTTCATCTACCCACCTCATTGTAGTAAATTTCAAACGAAAATGGTGGACATTTACGAAGTTTTGCAATATTTAAATGGAGTCCCAACATGGACGTAGATGTTGGAAGTGTAAATGTGAACAATACAGATTTTTCGTCTCCATCGCAGACCACGCATTTTAATTTTACTTCATTTGCCACACACACCATTTTTCTGTAACAAAATAAACATAGTAAATAAAATAAATAAAATAAATAAAATAAATAGAATAAATAAAATAAATAGAATAAATAGAATGAATAAACTGAATTCCAATTAATAACATTCTAGTGAATTAATATTCAACTCTAAAATTGAAATCAAAAGAAATTACTTTCAAAAGACAAAATCTGATTGAAGTGTCTTAAAACTCAACGAACTCGCGTGAATCTCTTCGAAATCGTTCTATCTAAAGATAGCTTTTTTTAAACATTATGTATTGAAGATAAGCATGTTTGTGTCGTTGTCAAAAAAGACGATAGGTTTACTTTGTTTTTAAATTGACCAATCACAATCATGACTCCTGAACAATTTACACAATTTTTTTGACAAACAGAAAGTTTCGAAAAAAAATCCTCATAATTAGAAGGAGAAAAAAATATAAATCCCACAAACCGGAGCTGGATGCTCCTTAATACGACACGGCACTACACGAAAAGAAAGACTTGTGGTGCCTATGGTTATATTTAGACAGTCTAAACCAAGACTTGGAAAATCTCTCTCCTCACCTCTTCTCTATAATTCTTCTCCTTCGGCTTTGCGACGAAATTTCGGTGACGTAATTGGAAAAATTTCACAAGAAACTAAAAAAAAAGAAAGAAAGCGAGAGGGAAATGAAAATCTTTCCCTAATAAGGAATTTTACTCTTCATTTTGCATTCTGCAAATTCTGCAGAAATGAAAATTAAATAAGTAAGCAAAATAAAGTTTCTCGTCACTAGTTTTTTTTTCAGTTCCACGCAACTCTGGAAAAGTTACAACTTTAGCAGGTGCAAACGAAAGTATTTAGAAAACAAACTCCTATGAATCATTTAGAACTAAAATTAGTGACTAAACGATAGAAAGAAATCCTTTCAATAATAGAACAACGAGAGATATTAATAACTCTTCTCATTCTTAATTATAAACCAGTTAAGTAATAACTATAATAATAATAATAATAATAATAATAATAATAATAGTTTAATTAATTTGCGATATTTAATTACAATAATAATACTTTCACTAAGAAATGAATTCTATAAAAGAAAATAATTTCCAACTCAAACTTTTAAAACTAAATAAATACAAATTCTAGATTCTAAAACAAAGTAAAGAGTACTTTCAAAAATACAAACTAGTAAATATATTTACCATCAATGTGCGTTAGTATAATAAAAAATGACTCACCAGAAATAATTCTAAATCCACTGCGAAATATTTCTAAAGGCAATTTCTCAAAGACCTGCAAAAAAAAATGTCTCATCAAACATTTGAATATTATTTAACACTCCCGCAAGAAAATTATTACATAATAACAAATTGTTTTCTTCAAAACATGAAAATATAAACACATTTATAAAAATATGTCCCCTACTCGTCTCTCTATATTAAAATCCAAATAAAGTTTCACCAACATTTAATCGAAATACAAATACAAATTGTTTCATATTTTATTCTTTACAAGAATGACAAAAAAAAAATCCCAATAAAGTCAACAAACAAACAAGCATTTTACAATAATGAAAACAATACCCACGATGCAAGAACAAAACACAAACTTTTTGAATTTAAATCCCCAGTGTTTGGTTCTTGCACCAAGTAAAAATTGAACTGCAAAAAGAAATTCAATGTAACGTGATTTTAACTTACAATTTCATGTACGTCAAGATTTAGAGATACAATTTTAAATGATAAGCAATCACATGAAGAGTTTTTTTTTCTACTAATTCTTGTGACACATGTGTAACAACGGCTTTACGCCATGTTTTGTCTGCATTTTACACACACACGAAAAAAATATCTTTATGCAACAAAAGGCCTTTACACAATTAACTGGAGAAAAAAGACAAACGATATTTTTACTTGAAACTGATTAGACATATAACACTCTGTGTATGTATAATAATTACCTCTTCTATTATTAATGATTAAAAGAAATTTATTTACACCAAGAAAATAGGTATATATGTATATATTTATCTGGTTGGTTAATTGTTGAGTCTTAGGACAAGTTCATACTCTTACCGGAATTGCAACAATTAACAAAAAATAATTTTTTTCCCCTGTGAATATTAGAAATTATTATTAATAAAAAAAAAGAGGGAACTACTTTTCAATGGTAATTATTGTCTTAATCAATATTTTTACATTTAAAGTTCAGTGTTTAAAATTGACAGGTAAAGGTCGATTTACAAGTTAGGACAAAATTAAAGTTTTCAACTTGAGGGAAACTGAGGGAATTTCGTAACAATCAAAAGGAGGATAAATTTTCCTCAAGTATAAATTATATAATAATAAAAAAAATAAGATTCTAAAATAAATCCCAAAGTGGCGGGGAAATTGAAGATTCAAATTTAGATACGTTACCGCAACTTCCGGAAACTGAATATAAAGGCTGGTTCACACGTCAGCAGTGGCGGAATTTGACAGCTGACATTTGCTTCTCGGAACAAGATTGGTCATTAAGGACCAATCAGAAGATTTATAAATAAGGGTGTCGCGGGTGGTTGCGTAGGTAGTTCAGTAAAGTCTCGAAAGTTTTTTAATTTTTATTGTCTTACGTTAACAAAAGAAAACCCGAGGAACAATGTCTCATCAAACAGGAATCAAGGGTAAATATTCGTAATAGTAAAAATACTTCTAAATATTCCAAAAAGTGACAGTAATTCATTGAACGATTCATTGTACTGGAATTCTAACCTCAAAAATTAAGCTCCTAATATAGATTTTTCTGACGTTCTTTTGTTTATTTTCTCAGCGAACGATGGTTTAAAGAAAATTTTCGCCAAATGCAGAGACGGAAAAATAAGAGTATTAAAAGTTTCGATTGAAAATGGTAAGTAGAAGAGATTAAATTTAGTTTTTTTGTCGACGTTCAGGTATTTTCGAAGAAAAGACAAATTTTTTTCGGTGATTGTAAATTTGGGGTGAATGTAAAGGAAATTTTTTTTCCTCAGAGGAATTATCATCGTCGTCATCATCGAAACCGGTGGGTAAATGGCAGGACGATTACGATAAAATGATAAAACCATTAATCGAGGAGAATCAACCAGCCTATATTCTCTATCGTTTGGATACAAAGTCAGATTCCGGTTACGATTGGCTGTTTATTTCCTGGTCACCGGACACGGCGCCAATTCGACAGAAAATGCTCTACGCCTCGACGAAGGCAACGCTTAAACAAGAATTCGGCACGGCTTCGATTAAAGAGGAATTACACGGCACTGTGCCGGAAGATATTAATTTAGACGGATATCATAAGCACAAAAGAAATGACGCTGCCCCTGTACCATTAACAACGGCCGAGGAAGAATTAGCTGAATTGAAAAAAACAACAGTCCACACGGATTACAGTGTTGAAACGAGACATCAAACATTGAGCGGCGTCGCTTTCCCCGTGACAGACGAGGCAAAACAGGCAATCACCGATTTAGGAAAAGGAATTCACGATTATATTCAATTGAAAATTGACATTGACGAGGAGAGAATTCATCTCGTCACTGCTGGCGATGTTTCACTCGATAAACTACCGACTAAAGTCCCCTCGGATTCTGCGAGATATCATCTCTTTAGTTTCAAGCATACTCACGAAGGAGATTATATGGAATGCATAGGTGAGAATTTGAAAAAAAGAAAAATAGAAATTTATTCTATTTCTTTCTTCTTTAATCTCAGAATTGACACAGATTAGAGAATTCAGGGGAGATGGCAAAATTTAATTTTTCCAGCAACCCTGAATCTATTAAATTAAAATTAAAAAATTAAAATTAAAATGAAAATTAAAAAATCAAAATTAAAATTACAAACCTGGAAAACTTAAAAATGTCAGGGAATTTTATAAAAATTGAAAAAAAAACTTGAAAAATCAGGGAATTTTGATCGAGATCTTGGAAAAGTGTTTTCTAATTGTATTTATTCTTGAAATCTAATTTTACTAAAATATTTCAAAATTAATTCAATTTTAAACGAATTGTATTTACAATTTTCATAAGTAGATGAACTTGAAAAGATTTTCATTTATAAATTTGTTAAATTTCAAATTTTAAATTAATTTTATTAGACATTTTAAAAGGCTAGATGTTTAAAGAAACTGGTTAATAACTAAAATTATTTAAATATTTTAATATACATTTAATTGTTTATTATTAAAAATAACGAATTTAGAAAAGAATTTTTGTTAAAAACACTAAAACCAATTAAATTTTGATGCGAATCCATATTATTGGAGAAATTCAATTATTCTTAAAAGAATAAGTAAAATTCTTCTCAGAAATTCAATTATTTTAATTTTTATCTTTTTTTTCAAAATTTTTTTAAAATTCAATTTTTAATGTTTATTTTCATAAAATTTTACAAAACAATTCAATTATTTAAACCAAAAGTTTAATAAAATTACTCTGAAGAATTCAATTATTTTCACACTTTCAAAATTTACAAAAAATTCTTGTCAATATTTAAATTGTCTTTATAAATAATAAAATTTTCCCCCGAAATTAAATTATTTTCAAAAATTTTAATAATATTCTTGGCAGAATTTCAATTATTTTTAATATACAAGATTTTCGTCGAATTTCTCGAAAAATAAAATTATTGTCAAATTTGTCTCTTGACAATAAATAATAATAAGAAACATAATATTTAAATTTTGATAAAATTCTTTATGAAAATTCAATTTTAAGAAATATTCAATTACTTAATAAATTGTTTATTTTTATAGTTATAGAATTGATTTCTTGCTGAATTTTCAAATAAATATTGAATTAAAAATAAATTTCAGAAAAAATTTCGGTTTATAATGGAATATCATATTCAAAAATATTTATTTGAAAATTCTACGAGAATTCATTTATTTAACTCTAAAATAAATTCAAAAATTGAACTTTCTTTAAAATTGAATTGTCATGAAGAACTTTATCAACAACTTTTTAAATAATAATTGAATTCTATTAAACATTTTTAATAAAAAAAAAAAGTCAGGGAATTTGAAAAGGGTAGCAACTCTGGAATGTAATTGTTATTTATTCTTTTAATTTACTCAAATTGAATTTTTATGTTATTAAATTAATTTAATTTATTTAACTAGAATTTAACACTGTGACTGTAATTTCCAGTATTCATCTACAGTATGCCGGGCTATAAATGCAGTATTAAGGAGAGAATGCTCTACTCATCGTGCAAGGCCCCACTTCTCGATCTCATTCAATCTTTAGGCGTAGTCATTGCCAAAAAAGTGAGTATTCAAACGAATAATTAATTTTCTCCACCAATGCAATGCATGAAAAAAATCTGCTTCTAGTCACAATTAAAATCCATAAAAAAAAATATATTTTCTCAAACAAAAATCTGCTTCAAAATTAAAAAAATTTACTGCCCTGCATTAAAACAAAAAAGTTGCGTCTCTCTAAAAACTGCATGTCTTAATTTTTTTTTCTACACCACTGATATAAATTGTCGAAAAATAATTAGTTGGAAGTTAATGGCGGAGAAGAATTAGCTGATATGTTGGAAGATCCTCCAATCATAAGGGAGCCGGGTACAAATACACCAGCAACTCCTTCAACGCCGTGTAACAATTCAAATCCATTTACCGAAAACAAAAAATACAAGCAAAAGCGTTCTTGCGTATTGAGTTAACAAAATTCAATACTCACAAATAATAATAATAATAATAATATTGCCGTCTTTTAAAAAACAAACTAATTTCGTGTTTCTCGATTCGTTAAATCACAAACAAAAATTTACATTTGTGATAGTAAAATAAGACAAATTTTTTTTTATTTTCTAATATTCTTCCCACGTTTAAAGCTTTTGAGAAAGCAGATTAAAACTCTACCTGCCAAATGAAAAGAAAAGAGATTCGAATAATAAAATTCTTTTTATTTCCATTAGCATGTAAGTTGTGACAAAGAAAAAATTGAATTCTTCCAGAAAATAGGTGAGGATTTATCTGCTTTTGAAAAGATCAAGAAAATCGATAGAAAATCGATAGAAAATCGAATGGAACTTGAATGAAAATAAAAAGAAATTAAAAAGAAAATAAAACGAAAAAAAACAAAAAGAAAACGAAAATTTAAAAAAAAAACGAAAATAAAACGAAAATTAAAAAAAAAGAAAACTGAAAAAATATTCAAAGAAGGAAACATATAAAAACTTGAAAATCCAGAAACTTCTCGTTAACGTTTTAATGACAAACATAGTTTATTGTTTTGATTAAATTTTATCAAAAAAATTCTTTCATTACCGTCTTGTGACTCGGAAAGTTCTATAAATATTATCATAGCATATTAACAAGATTTTTTTTTTTAAATGAAAAACCAAGATTTGCTTTCCTAGCAACTTCTTCAAGAAATATATATTTAATTAACGAAGGTGATATAGATGCTTAAATGTAGACGAACAGAATAGATTAAAAGAAAAGTAATATTTTTCTAAATTCTACGAAGTAAAATTTCCATTATAACTTTTTGAGACGATAATATCTAACAATTGTAACGCGTCTGTGGTAAAAGAAAAACAAAATAATTCCATATTTTAAGAAACTAGTAGACACTAGTAGAACAAGAGTCAGTTTTTATTTTATCTTTGAGATTAAGCTCGTGAATTTTTTTTTTAAACTATTTTTCCTCCGTGACGAATGGAAGTCGAGTCTTGAGAATTAAGTCTACTTAGATTTATTAGCCGAAACCGCTTGCATATTAATAAATAGAAATTATTAATTATTAATTATAATTATTAATAATTAATAATTAATTATAATTATTAATTATAATTATAATTATTAATAATTAATTATTATTAATCAATAATTCATTATTAATTACTTGATATTAATTAAACATTCGAATTTAATAATTAGTGATCAATTAATTACTATCAAACGTTAATTATAATTAATTAATTAATTATTAAACAATTAATAAACACAAATATTTTTCTATTAATGAATTTAATTACTATTTGTTAATTAATGAACTGAATCACTATTTATTAGTGAATACACTCAATTATTATTCACTAATAAATAAACTCAATGATAATTTATTAATTAATAAATACCTAATTAATTATTAATTAACATTAACGACAATTTTTTAGTCAATTTTCCCCCATCGTTTTTTTAATGATGATGACGATTATAATAATAATTACCAATAGATTATTAAACGCCTACAATAGAGATTGAATTTCATTGTGAAACGCACAAATAAATAAAGTGCAGACTGATAAATCAGTGATTTTATATTTTAAAAAAATATTTGCTCAATTAATTAAATCGAGTCTTGCTTTATTGCATCTGAAATTAGTTCCTAGTCTTGAGAAAGTGATATATACTATAATATAAGTTTATCGTTTATAATTTTTTTTTTTCGTTAAAAGACTCGACTTCTAGAAAAAAAAAATTCGTAAAATCGGATATTTAACTTTATAAATAATATTCTAGAAGTAAACTTCGTAATAATGAATTTTTGAATGCTGTATAGAAAAAAAAGTGATTTTATCTCTGAAAGAAACTAAACTTTGGCAGTTAAGATGTCATTTATGTGATTAGATGAGAGTTGGGTAAAATTCCAAGTTTAGATAAATTTAAAAGTATAAAGAAAGAAAAAAAAAAGAATGAAAAAGAAATAATCGCCTAACTTCTCTGTACATTTTTATCAACGATATTGTATTAGCCAGAGGATCTGATATATATATATAATAATTATATATTATATATTTAAATATATGTGAAAAATGTTCTTGCCCTCATGTTGGATGTAGACAAATATATATATATATACAAAAATATATTTATAGTCGGTACGTGATCGCGTTTAGTGATAATATACATATTATAATGTTATCAACGCATATTAGTTTAACAATATATTCTCTATACTCTTGTAAAAAAACAAAAACAAAATTGACCTTCACAAAAATACAAGTAATTTGTAAGACTGATTGTGCGAGTCCCATTTGCCCGAAACGATTTTTTCCCCTTTTTTTCAATTTCATTAGAAAATAAAATTTGGAAATTAATTAAAAACTAGTTTTTTTGATTAATTTCCCGATTTTATTGGTTTTACTATATTTTTTCGAACGGAGAAAAATAAATCGAATGACGATTCAATATTTAAATTGCCACTCTATTTATTTTTCGAGAGAAAAAATTATTTTTGTTTTCATTATTCGACAAAATATTTCCAAAAATAAATTTTCGATATTTCTGTGTATTGAAATTCGTGTTTCAATTTTTTTTCTCAACAAAAAGAACCAACTAGAATTAAACTTCGCTATTTTCGTTTTGGACAATCGCACAAAATTGAATTCGAATTGTTTAATTATTAAAATTACTTAAATTTATTTTGATTTAATAATGAATTCAATTTCAAATTTAATTTATTAATGAATTCAATTTCAAATTTAATTTATTAATGAATTTACTTTAAAATTTAATCTATTACTGAATCTTATTCAAAATTTATTTTCAATAATTAATTTAAATAATTTTTTTTGTGTAAACTTATAAATAAACATAAATTTAGTGATAATTAATATTTTTCTGACAATGGAAAAAAAACCAGCGACCAATAAAAATATATTTTGATATAGAAAACAATTTTCCGGCAAATGGGACTGTGAGAAATGAAAAATTCCAGAAGTGTTCTATTTTTTGTGATGCATATTTTTTTAAAGCCAATTTGCGGCGTGACATAATGACGCAATCCTCAAATATTTTTTTAAATCTAACGTAGCTTTTTATATTAAAAAAAAGAAGGAATGAAAAGGAAAAGAAACAAAATAAACGAATCTCAAAATTTGCGTCAGTCAAAATTTTTACCTCTTGATTCAAATTAAAACGATCAAGAATAATAATCAAAAGAAAAAAGGTGAATGAAAAAAGCAAAAGAAAAAAAAAGAAAAAAAAGTAGCTTAAAATTAGGAGAGCATGCAAAAATATATATATTCCGCTCTACGATAATAAATCGATGATTTTAATTTGCACTTAATAATCATTTAATCATTATTAAGTATACTTGTTATTTTTATTACAAAAAAAAAATCGTTTGTGATTAAGAAAATATCAACTGAGACTATAAAATTCGTATTTCTTCCAATTTTTTTAAAAAAGTATTTTAAAATAAATTTTTACCGCCTTAGTTTTAAAATACTCGGTAAAAAGAATAACTACGCACATTTGTGAGCCTGGATAAATTTTTTTTTCTGTTTTTTTTTCGAAATAGCACCTAACGCCACCAGGCCTATTCTGTAATTTGTGAATTTGTCCATTTTATTTCGTACATCAAGTAGTACTTTAATCGATCTTAAAAATGTATATCTTGCCGAATATTTACTATATTAGAAAACAATAAACAATTTAATGCGTTAAACCAAATTATTTGTTTACTTATTTTCGTGGAGCAATTTTTCTCGCCCGAAACAAAAAAAAAAAGTAAATTTTCAATTAGGTCCCTATAAGCGAAGAAAAGGATCAAGCTGACATCAAATCTGGTATGTAAATAACTAGTTAAGATTTAGAAAGAGCAATAATTTACAGAATAGGCCTAAAAAATCAATTTTTCTAATTAAAAAATAAACAAAAAAGAAAAAGAAAAAAGAAAAACATTACAAAAATCGAAATAATATCGTAATGCAATTTTTGATTATTTAGCTTGAAATAGAGGACGGAAAGGAACTGACCGAAGAATTTTTGCAAGAGGAATTACATCCTAAAGTCAATTTACATCGACCAAAGTTTGCCAAACCGAAAGGTCCACCGAATCGAGGCGCAAAACGGATAACTAAGGTTCAAGAATTAGGACCTTCGGAACAAGAAGTTTAATTAACTTTTTAATAGACGTAATTTCTTCTACTGCCTCCCCTCCCTTTTTTTCTAATTCTATTCTAAATATAGTGGGATTGAGTGTAGAAAATAGTTGCGCAGGGGTTTTTTTTTGTCTCAATCAATTTTTTTCCCTATAAAATAAAATAGTAATTAAATATAAAATAAAAAAAAGGGGAGATATTGAAAAACTTAGGTAAAAAGTGTGAAACCCAGATATTTTTATTATTGCGAAATGTGATTACGCTACTTTCAAATTTTATATCTTCTACAATTTATTTATCATTCTAGAAAATATTATAACGTTATAATACGTATATTTTTCGATTTCCATGTTAAATTTTGTCAATGTTTATATACAAAAACAGTGAAAATGCAGCAGCTTTACAAAGAAAAAAGAAAGTACAATGAATCGTGACAAAAAAAAATTGCTATTTTGTAACATCAGGCCTATTCTGTAAAATGCCACTGGTTTTTATATTCGGTGGAATTATTTCAAAAAATCTGTTTCTATTCACAATTTCTCGATTTTATACTTTTAAAAAATTGTCTATTTCTTTTTATTTTTGTTATTCTTTTTTAGAATTTTTTTTCAAATTATTTTTAGAACTATTCTCACAATAATTGTTTTAGAATTATTCTCACAATAATTGTTTTAGAATTATTCTCAAAATAATTGTTTTAGAATTCTTCTCAAAATAATTGTTTTAGAATTATTCTCAAAATAATTGTTTTAGAATTTTTTTTCCATACGATTTTTTCTTCTTCTTTAGAATAATTAATTCTTAATTAACGATTAATTGTGACACAGATTATTTTGAAATCTTTCTAACTTTTAGTATTTCAGAAAAGAAAAAAAAATTATTTCCTTCGTGACTGTCATTCTTGTCAGTTTGTATTTGTTTACAATTAATTTACTTTATCGATCATTGTAAAATTTACAGGTGAAATTTTGTCCACTCATAAGTTTACAGTGTTCTTTTTTAAATACCGAGACAATATTATTTCCTACGATTTCAATTTTTTCAATAATCGGAGCCGTTGTTAAAATTTTTACCAAAGTAGAACATTTTCATTTTAAAGAAGTTTGTAAAAAGAGAAAACTTTGAGAATCATCTTTCATTTTACAAAAAAGAGGACAATTCAATTATGGCCAGAAGTTACCTAATTATTGAGATTGTATTTTAAAAGTATTTACGATATAAACTCTTTTTTTTAATCACTTTGTGTATTCTATGTTTATCGCAAATTGATATCTTTATGTATTTCATCAAAAAAAACGCATAATAAATTTTGTGCACATGGATTGTTTATTTTGTAAGAGAAACATTTTTTAAATCTTGATTTGGTTTTAAATCTATTCATTTGGTTTGAAATCTATTGATTTGGTTTGAAATCCAACGACTTGATTTTAAATCCACTGTATTTAATGATTACAAAGATTGTATTTTAAAAAATTGTATTTAAAAATAGATTTAATTCTATAATGATTTATTCGTTATACCCGGGTTTTGGATAGAAAAAACAAATTGTGATTACAATCAATAAAATTGTGATTAATTATAATCTACTGTGGTTTTATTTTTTCTTTGTACAATTAGATATATTAAATATATTTATTTACCAATATTACGTTACCTCTTTTTCAGTGAAATCCTTCAGTGTTTTCATTATTTCCTTCTCCTCAGTCTCCAATCGGTGTTTCCTATGAATGTTGGTAAGGTTTCTGAAATTTTTCAATACAAAAACCGTAAAATGTCAATTAATTAACTTTAAACTATAATTTAAAAGACGAAAGGAAATTTTTCCTTGAAATTATAAAATAATTGTGAAATTTCAAAATGATTTATCAAAATTATTCGAGATTAATTTAGAGAAATAAAAATAAAATTACTCCTCTCTAGTATTTCTCCAATCAACAGCGTAGAATTTAATGTCCTCCATTGTTTTTCCAGAGAGAGTTAAAATTATGAAACACACGGTTCCACAAATTGTTCCTAAAACGGCGCCTAATCCTCCGCCAACGATAACTCCTCGAATTCCATTTTTCATATTATAAACTGCTCCTGCCACGAGGCCACCGTCTGTATGTTCAATAATGCCGGATTTTCCACGAACAACTGCCACGGACGATGAAGTAATTCTGAAAATTGTAATTACGAAAATATAAAAATTTCTTTTGAAGAGAAAATAAAAATAAATAAAATAAAATAAACCAATAAATAAAATAAAATAAACCAATAAATAAAATAAAATAAAAAATAAAATTACTGGATTAAAAAATAAAAGAGAATTTCCCCTTTCCCCCTTGAGTTTTTACCCATAAAGCGAAGTAAATAAAGCAGTTCTCCAGCCCCATCGCATTGCTCCTTTAAATATATTATAAGACATAATATCCTGGAGTCTTCGTTTTGCATCCAAATGATTGTGAAACATTGTCGCTTGATTGTTGTCGATAAATTTGAAAAAAGCCGTTCGTCCACTAATTAAACCACCGTAAAATCCACCCACAAAAAGTCCCATTGTTGATAAATGTAAACAATACTGAAGTTCCGGCGAAAGATTTCCAAATTCACTGCAAATCAAATTTTTTAAGTTTATAAATTGAAAAAAAAATAATTATGAATTAAAATATAATAAACGAATTAAAATATAAAAAACGAATCAAAATATAATAAATGAATCTTTACATAATCGATAAATTCAAAAGAAATAATTACTAATATAAAAAACAGCGTCTTTTTCTAAATAAACTTCATGAAATCCATAGTAAGACTTTTCCCTAATAGTTTTTGTTTCTTAATGACTTTTTAAACCCAATTTTCAATTATTAAGGCAAATTTAGCGTAAAACAAGTCTTTGTTTCTAAAAAAGAATGTAAATGCAAAAAAACTCACTCTTGGTAAAATATATTTTGAAATCTCTCCATTCTAGTCGTTGTTTTTGGTTCTTCTACATAAGTCGAGTCTTTTGGAATATCGTGTGCATTGCTTGTATTATAAAATGGCAAAAAAGCCAATGCATACGGAGAAGTTCTTCTCAATATGAATGTCATTTTTAAATAAATATAATGTTTAATAAATTCTATTCATAATAAATCAACAGGATTGAAAGTGTATTCACTTGTCACTATTTTAAGGTTAGGTTTCTTGTCCACATTGTCGAGGACACATTTTTTTCTTCTAAATAATAGAATAATAGCAATAATATACACAAAATATGGTTCTAATTATATTTCACAATAATTAACACTTTAGAAAAATAAACACTTTCTAATAAGATAGTAATTAAATATATAAACGTATATAAAAAAAGATGAAAAATATTAACATTTTTAAAATCGTAATCTACTTTACCGACCGATGATAGTTTGACCGTTTGACGCGCGCGGGAAATTTAAATCGCTTTTCGTTCGATTGAAAGAAAGTTTAATTAACATTGGAAATGTCTTGACACTTCCGTTATATTTTGGTTATTTTTCTTTTCGATTAGAAATTAGTTTCGAATTATAAATAAGTTTGAAAATTGTAGAACATTGAAAACGAAAAATTGAAATAAAAAATAGTGAAAATAGAAAAGAAGGCGAATAGGGGAAATATTATCCTCCAGGTGTCTCTGTAAGTCAGGTTCCAGTGTACACCGAAATACACTCTACTCTCTGTTACTTGGAAATTTAGATTTCCGCTTCCGCCTCGGAAATAGTTTGACATTTTTTAATAAACACTCGAAATTCTGTTTTCGCTACAATTACAGTAGGGAATTGTTCTGACAGTTGGCAGTGTCTAAAGTCATTTAAGAAGAAGAATGCAGTAGGGAAAAAAATATACAATTAGGTTAAGTCTCTAAATAATTCGACTGTATTTCGTCTATCAATTTTTTTCTCTCCCTCGTCTTCTTTTCAACAAGTATATAAGAACAAGTATTCGAGAGGAAAATTACCAAGTGATTTGAGGGGTTATTTAATAAGATTTCGTGTGATCAATTGACGACAAATTTTCGTCCACACACATATATAAATAATTCTCGAATAAAAGCACATATATTACTATACGATAGTCTAGACCACATTTCCAGTGGAAATAGCTTCGGCGTGTATACGTTGCTGTTCTGACGTAACTTTTGCGATTACGTCTTCCACACAGGATATACGCTACACGCAAAAAAGAGGGGAGAGGAATTTCACGCGTGGGTGTATTAGAGTGAAAATAGAGAAGGGGTGCAACTGTGAAGCTTGCACGTCAATAGGAGAGTCCTTTTGGGCAAAAGAGTGGGGGGGAATGACTGCCAGTGAGGAAAGTATAATAGTGCACGGGAAAAGAGGGGCACAATTCGTTTCTGTTAATACTTGTATGTATGGGGAATTTTGAGGGGTGAGGGTGGTGAAATTTCTCCCTCAAGCAAAGCTTGCTTCAATGTGGTGGGTCTGCTTTGGCCCTTTTACGAGAGGGGAATGATACCATTTTCAGGGGCGTAACAAGATTTTTCAGAAATTCACTAAATTTATCAAAAAATTTTTTAAATAATCAATTTTTCGTCTATTATCGAATAAATAAAGTAAGAAAAAGCGAATGAAATAAATAAAGTGTTTAAATAAATTGAATAAAAAGGAATAAAATAAATGGATTATCTAAATAAATTGAATAAAAATGAATAAAATAAGTGAAGTATTTAAATAAATTGAATAAAAATGAATAAAATATAAGAAGTAAATGAAGGAAATAAAAAATAATCGAGTAAGTAAAGTAAATAAATATAAATAAAATAATTAAAGTAAATAAAAATAATTAAAATTAGAAATTTTAATTAAAATTCGTAAAAAATATATTTATAAATAAAAAAATATGTTTATAAATAAATAAACATATTTATATAGAAATAAATAAAATTAAAAATTACAATTAAAATTCGTAAAAAATATGTTTATAAATAAATAAATAAATATATTTATAAATAAATATATAAATATATTTATAAATAAATAAACATATCTATACACAAATAAATAAAATTAAAAACTAAAATTAAAATTCGTAAAAAATATATTTCCAATTTATATAATTTGTATAAATTAATAAAAATGCAATAATTAAACATAACTTTTTGTAAAATTAATTTAAAAGAAAAATTAATTATTTTTTCAACTTTATTTTGGAGTAATAATTTACTCTGTTATGTACATGTACGATTCATGAATAAAAATTGATGAATCAGTAATCAAAGGGTCAGTTTTAATCAAATTACCCAATTTCTGACAAAAAATCTATAAACATACGAATTGACGAAAAAAAAATTAAAATTTAGTTAATTTTACAAACACAGAATAAAGGAATCTTGATTTTTTTGCAAGTTATCCACGCAATATGTAAGCACGTGTCGCATAACTCATAACTTTAAATTTATTCATGGGAAATCTTATATATATAGTTTTAGCCCTCGGCTTTCGGTTACCATATAATCTTTCTAAATAAAAGATCAGCATTTTTTTATTTTCCTTTTTCGATTTCAAGAGTGAAAATCATCCTCTGCATGTAAAGCATGTATTTTCTTATTATTATTATTGGAACTTTTATATACACCTATAGGAAAAACTTTTTCCTGCCTTTATAACAAAAAAAAAAAAAAGAAAATGGAGGACGCATATTAAAGAAGAGGGGTGAAAAAAGGAGAAAGTTTTAACGGTAGAAAATTAGGGATATAATAACTAACCCCTAAAAGTGCGTGTTATTATTTGACACGCTCTCTCACTCTCTCTCTCTCTGATTTTTTTCCGTCGCTTTTCACTATCGTTGCGATCATTACACGCGGTGAGATAGGCTCTATATAGACTCTAATTAATATTAACGCTCGCAATTAAAATTCTACTGACCCCATATGAAATGATAATAATAATAATAATAATAATAATAATAATAATAATAATAATAATAATAATAATAATCAAAATAATAATAATAATTATAATTAAACAGATTTTTTTTCTGGTTTTAATAAGAAATAGAAGTTCTACTTACTTTTTGCTATCATTTTCAACTTATTTTTTTATCGAAAATTATTCGAGAACAGGTGATAAATGTATGTATACACATTAGCTTTCCATTGGGCGAAACCTAAATATCGTATCTTGGATACAAAAAAAAGTTATGTCCATTTGAAGAAAAAACACGAATTTCCAAAAAAGGGTTTGATGGATTTTAAACCTTTAGAATATTGCGAATTTTAATTGGAAATTATTCGAGCTTATGTGGTAAAGCTAGGTAAAGAAGGCAGCTTTCCATTGGCTCAAACCGGAATATCATATCTCAAATACAAAAAAAGTTATGGCCATTTGAAAAAAACCACGACGTTTAAAAAAAAACGATTGTTGATTTTTAAAGTTTTGTAACTTTACGAATTTTTATCGAAAATTAGTCAAAAATAGGTGTTACTGTTAGTTGAAGACGTCAGCTTTCAACTGGACCAAACCAGAGTATCATATCTTGGATTCGAAAAAAGTTATGGTCATTTAAGGAAAAAACAGGAATTTTGCAAAAAGCTTTTGTTCGATTTCATACATCGATAACTTCTCGAATTTTTTTCGGAAATTTTTCAGGCATAGATGGTAATGTTAACTAAAAACGTCAGCTTTCCATTGGGACAAACCAGAATATCGTATCTTAAAAATAATAAAGAGATTTTGCCATTTTTTAAAGAAACACGAATTTTGTCAAAAGCGTTTATTTGTTTTTAAACATCGATAGCTTCACGAATTTTTGTCGGAAATTATTCTAGCTCAGGTGATAAAGATAGGCAGAAACGTCAGCTTTCCATTGGGACAAACCCGAATATCATATCTTGAAAATAAACAACAGTTATTGCCATTTTTGAAAGAAACATGAATTTTGTAAAAAGCGTTTGTTTGTTTTCAAACATCGATAGCTTCACGAATTTTTGTCGGAAATTATTCTAGCTCAGGTGATAAAGATAGGCAGAAACGTCAGCTTTCCATTGGCTCAAACGAAAATATCATATCTTGAAAACAAAAAAAGTTATGGCCATTTGAAGAAAAAACACGAATTTTAAAAAAGCAGTTTGTTGGTTTTCAAACTTCGATAACTTCACGAATTTTTGTCGGAAATTATTCTAGCTCAGGTGATAAAGATAGGCAGAAACGTCAGCTTTCCATTGGCTCAAACGAAAATATCATATCTTGAAAACAAAAAAAAGTTATGGCCATTTGAAGAAAAAACACGAATTTTAAAAAAGTGGTTTGTTGGTTTTCATACATTGATAACTTCACAAATTTTTATCGGAAATTATTCGAGCTCAGGTGATAAAGATAGGCAGAAACGTCAGCTTTCCATTGCGACAAACCAGGATATCATATCTTGAAAACAAAAAAAGTTATGGCCATTTGAAGAAAAAACACGAATTTTAAAAAAGCGGTTTGTTGGTTTTCATACTTTGATAACTTTACGAATTTTTATCGGAAATTAGTCGAGCACAGGTGATAAAGCTAGGTAAAAACGTCAGCTTTCCATTGCGACAAACCAGAATATCATATCTTGAAAACAAAAAAAGTTGTAGCCATTTAAGAAAAAAACACGAATTTTGGAAAAAACGTTTGTTCGTTCTTAAACTATTGAAACATCTCGAATTTGTTTCCGAAATTTGTCGAGCACAGATGGCAAAGTTAATTAAAAACGTCAGCTTTCTATTGGATCAACCCAAAATATTATATCTTCGATACAAAAAAAGTTATGGCCATTTGAAGAAAAACCAGAAATTTTCCAAAAAAAAACTTTTCTTCCTTTTTGAAACTTTCGTATAATTTGACGAAATTTTCTACGCTCCTGAAGCGTAGTTAAAATGAAATTTGTACGCAAGTCGGGGAGTGTGACTCGAGAGATGAGAGGAAGGGATGCTGGAGGAGTGAGAGAGAGAAGGCAGGGGAGGGGATAACCCTTAGTGTTAGCACGATAGGGGTGGTTGTAAGCGCGGATAAGAACGAACGACTCTGCCCTAAAGCGCACTGGACACCCGTGTCGCAACTAAAATGTGACTCGAGGGTAGAAAACGGGGAACGTGTACCGTGCCGAAATTTTCATTAGTTTAGTATAACACATTTTGTGGTGCATGATGATGGTACACACACTTCCATTCGGTCAATACAAATTTTAAATTACAAAAAAAAAGAAGAAAACAAAACAAAAAATAATAATAATAATAATCGAAATCGCGTCAAGTGAAAAAAGAATTATTTTCGAAAGTATACCCAAAAATACATATCATTTTATCGTAGCAAAAAAAAAAAGAAAGGAAAACAATTTCTTTTATTTGCAAAAAAAAAAGTTTCTCGCGTGCTTCAATATATAAGTGTGGATTAAATGAAATCACGATGCAAACACCAATTATTAAATGCAGTCGACAAATATAGTTAATCGATTTTCAGTTTTTTGGTGTCAAAATACATAATCTTTTTTTTTTTGATAATCATATTGTGAGTTGTGATTTTTTATTTCTTCTTCTTCTTTGTGTGTCTCTTTTTTTGAAGCGCCAAAAAGAGAAAGTAAAAAAATAAATAAAAGGTAGAAGAAAAGGGTGCAAAAAAAAAAGAAAAGAGTTTGAAGAAGCAAAAACGAAATTAAGGTAAGTTTAGCTAGAGACGCAATTATTCTAAAGTGTATACGAGTGTATAATGAAGTAGTTTATGACATTTTTTTTATACTTGCTTTCTTAGAATTAAATTATGCTTTTCACCGAAGTAAAAAAGTGCATCTCCTTGGCATTTTTAAAAATACTTTCGCCAAGATCATTATTATACAATTTTTCCCAAAAAAAGAAAAGAAAAGAAGAATTACGAAACTGTTTAATGCAATATCTCTAATGAAGTTGAAATAAAAGTCGAAAATTTTGAGTCTGTTCGCAAAATTAACAAACTAAACTTAAAAAAAATAATTAAAACGAAATTAATGGTGAATTTAATTATGTTAATTAAGAGCAATCATTACACGATCAATCGATAATTAACTTGATTTTCTACATGTTTAAATTTGTAATTATTTCTTGCTTTTGCCAGCATTGTGAACTAACTTTTGTGTATTAAAAATTGTATTTTATTTCCCACTATTCGTTTACAAACGAAAATGTTTTTTTTTATAAAACTAATTTTTTGTGTAAATATTTTAATTTTACAAATATTTTCAGTAAATATTTCCAAAAAAAAATTTTCCGAATAAATATTTTGAATGAACAAATACTTCGATTAAAAAACAAATGTTTCGAGTTAATATTTCTGAAAAAGAAAATTTGAATAATTAAATATTTCGGGTAAATATTGCTTTAAGGGAACAAATGTTTCGAATGAAAAACAAAAATATTTCGAATAAATATTTTGTGTAAACAAATATTTTGAATAAATTTTTTATAAAAACATCCTTTAATAATTAAATGTTTCGAGTAAATATTTTAAGCAGACAACAACGTTTCGAATTAAGAACAAAAGTTTCGGAAGAAAAACAAATGTTTCAAATAAATTTTTTATAAAAACAATTTGAATAATTAAATCTTTCTATAGTAAATATTTCAAGCAACCAAAAATGTTTTGAATTAAAAACAAAAGTTTCGAATAAATATTTCTATAAAAAATTTGAATATTTATTTCGAATAAAAAACAAATGTTTCGAATAAATATTTCTATAAAAATTTCAGTAATTAAATATTTCGAGTAAATATTTTAACAAAAAAAAAAGAAATTTCGAAAGAAAATAAAAGGTTCGAATAAATTTTTAAATTTAAAAAGAAAATATTTTATAAATTTACTATTTCTTATCGTAATTTGTTATAAAAAAAATTCTGCTCTTCTTTTTTTAAAAAAATAATAATTTCCATCATTTTTATAGAAAAATTTCCCAAATTAAGTTATTTATAAAAAAAAAATTTTTATATTTTAAATATCTTTAGTAAAAAAATTCCCAAAATTTCTATTTGTTAATTTCGACTTTTAACAAAATTGTTTCAAAAATTTGTTAAGAAATTTTAATATAATTTCAATTTTTTATTTCAATTTTTCAACGAAATCTCAAGTATTTTTTTTTTAAAGAACTAAACAATTTTCGTAAATTTTAAAACCACAAATATTTCAAATGTAAATAAAAATTTTCGAATAATTATGTTGAATAAACATTTGAAAACACAAATATTTCGAATATATATTTGAATAAACAAATATTTCCAGTAAATAAATATTTCGCCTAAACAAATATTTTCAGTAAATAAATATATCGACTAAAAAATAGTTTGAATAAAGAAAATTTACAAACAAATTATTGCAATTTAAAAAAAAAATATTTCTCACATTTCAATCAATTGTTTCATTAAAAAAAATATACTTTCCTGGTTTAAATAAATTTTTCATTAAAAATAACTCTGTTAAAAACTCTGAGAAAAGATTTGTTTTTAATTGAAATAATTTGTTTGACATGATTTTTATTTGGAATATTTTTCAGCCGAAATATTTATTTATTGTAAATATTTTTTAGCCAAAATATTTATTTACTGAAAATTCTTATTTACTGAAAATATTTATTTACTATTAATATTTTTTAGTCGAAAGATTTATTTACTGTAAATATTTTTTAGTCAAAATATTTATTTACTGGAAATATTTATTTACTGAAAATTCTTATTTACTGAAAATATTTATTTACTGTTAATATTTTTTAGTCTAAAGATTTATTTACTGTAAATATTTTTTCGTCAAAATATTTATTTACTGAAAATATTTGTTTATTTTATTTATTTTCAATAAATTGTTTCATTAAAAAAAATGTACTTTCCTAGTTTAAATAAATTTTTCATTAAAAAAACTCCTTTCTCACATTTTAATCAAATTCCCCATTAAAAAAACCTTATTTTTTCACCTTTCAAGCAAATTTTCCATTATAATGAAACTTCCTTTCCCAAGATTTAATATATTAAATACTAAACACGATCAATGACAATTTCCCTTAAATTTTCATCGCTCTGACACTTATCGCTTTTTTTCTGCTCTTGTGCCCACGTATCTTTATAAACAATATATATATATTTATCAAACAATGAACACCGTCTTTTGCGATAAAAAAAAGAAAGAAAAAAAGAAAGAAAAAACAACACTTTATTCGCATTCTGAGGGCGTCAAAAATGTGAAATTCATCTCTGTCGTTATTTCCGCTCCATTCACAGTTCATCATGCTCCCTCTAAGCTTTGGATACTCTTTCAAGCTCTCGTATATAGTATAAATGTGTATATATATATTTTTTTTTCTATTTTTTTATCAGACGATTTAAGATACGACTTTTCTTTTTATATAAAATACAATAATACAATGAGTGCAAAAGGAAGAAAATAAAAGAAAAAAAGTATAACCATCAGAAAGTTCATTTTTCTTTTTCCAGATGGTGTGGAAAGTTTAGGAAAATAATTACGCTGTGACACTAAATAAAATGTTTTCTTTCTTATTGTGTTGTTTTCAATATTTATTATTATTGTTTACTGTTAATGTTTGCTACTAATATTTACTATTAATATTTACTACTAATATTTACTATTAATATTTGTAACTAATATTTACTATTGATATTTATAATTAATATTTACTATTAATATTTGTAACTAATATTTACTATTGATATTTATAATTAATATTTACTATTATTATTTTTAACTGATATTTTCTATTAATATTTACTATTAAAATTTACAACTAATATTTACTATTAATATTTACTATTGCTATTTATAATTAATATTTACTAATAATATTTTTAACTAATATTTACTATCAATATTTGTAACTAATATTTACTATTAATATTTATAAATAATATTTACTATCAATATTTATAATTATTATTTACTATTAATATTTGTAACTAATATTTATTATTAATATTTATAACTAATATTTACTATCAATATTTATAATTATTATTTACTATAAATATTTGTAATTAATATTTACTATTGATATTTACTATTAATATTTATAACTAACATTTACTATTAATATTTATAATTAATATTTATAAATAGCATTTACTATTAATATTCATAATTAATATTTACTATTAATATTCATAATTAATATTTACTATTAATATACTTTATTTTACTTAAATTATTTATTATTTCAATTTACTATAATTTTTAATTTATTAAATTACTAAATTAAAATTTCAATTAAAAATAAATTATTAATTAATTGTTTACTAATTAGTTTGTAAAATACTTTTACAAAATTTACATTCCCTCTCGGTGTAAATATATTTATTGGAATCAAATATTCTCTCAGATTAAAATATAAATCATTAATATATTAATTTTAAATAATATTAATAAAGAAAAATAATAATATCTTATTATTAATAACCGAAGTTTAATATTAATTAAAATTCACTGAATTCAGAAAAGTTGTCGACTTAGTTACTATTAATGCTAATAAAAAAAATTTTCCGAACAAAATTTTCTCAAAAAAAAGAAAAAAATTATTTTCTTAATTACAGTGAATGTGAAAAAAAGACAGAAATTTAACGCTTGTTAATAGTCTCCAGAGCTGACACTCGAGACCATTTTCTCTTTATTAGAGAAGGTGTGAAGGATTTGTGTTTTCCCTTTGTCCCCAAAAAGTGTACACACTATTTAGAAGTCACTGTCCCGAGTGGTTCATTAAATTTCAAAAACAACAAATATCACCGTTTTAGAATATTTTATTTAAAAAAAAACAAAATTTAACCCAACAGACAAAATTTTACCATTATTTTTTTTGTCAACATTTTTTTAATTTAATTTAAATTTTCAATTTGAAATTAATTCTATTGTTTAATTTAATTCTATTTTTAAATTTGAATTTAATACTTTTTTTTAATTTAAATTTATTTCTTTTTTTAAATTTGAATTTAATTTTTTTTTAAATTTGAATTTAATTCATTTTTTAAATTTGAATTTAGTTCTTTTTTTAAATTAAAATTGAAATTTATTTCTTTTTTTAAATTTAATTCTATTTTTAAATTTGAATTTAGTTTTTTTTGAATTTGAGTTTAATTCTTTTTTTAAATTTGAATTTAGTTCTTTTTTAAATTTGAATTTAGTTCTTTTTTTAAATTAAAATTAAAATTTATTTTTTTTTAAAATTTAATTCTATTTTTAAATTTGAATTTAGTTCTGTTTTTTAATTTGAATTTAGTTCTTTTTTGAAATTTAAATTTAATTCAATTTTTTAAATTTAAATTTACTTCTATTTTTAAAATTTTAATTGAATTCTATTTTCATTAGCAAGCATTGGAAAATATTAATTTGAGAAGAGGTGAAAATAAAAATATCTTGAGATTCGTGTGTGAAAGACAAGAGTTTAAGTGGATAATGTCAATTAGAAAACCCAGAAGACCTGTCTGACTAAATACTGTCTAATCTACTTCAAAGTGAAGTACACAGAGCGAGAGAGTAGTGGGAAGGCACACCAGATAATGGCAGAGCAAATGACTTAAAAATTCCTTTTCGTTTGCCCGCACATTTCAACGGAAACAATAATTTTAAAATTCAAAAAGAAAATTCCCAATTTTTCCTTTACTGATATTATTTTTAATTTTAATTCAAAACAAAGGGAAATAAGTATTATAGTTTTTTTTTAAATTATCTTTAACTCAATTTTTTTTTTTGTTTTTAAAGAATAATTTAACAAAAAATTATTTCTATCTTAATTTTTATTTAGTTTTTAAAGAACAATTTAACAAAAATTATTTTTATATTAATTTTCTTTTTAGTTTTCAAAGAACAATTTAACAAAAATTATTTTTATATTAATTTTCTTTTTAGTTTTCAAAGAATAATTTAACAGAACATTATTTTTATCTTAAGCTTTGTTTAGATTTTAAAGAACACTTTAACAAAAAATTATTTTTATCTTAATTTTGTTTTTAGTTTTTAAAGAATAATTTAACAGAAAATTATTTTTATCTTAATTTTCTTTTAAGTTTTCAAAGAATAATTTAACAAAATAATTTAAATAATTTAACAAAAAAATATTATATTGAAACAAAAAGAAACAAAAACGGTAAAAAAACAAATTGACAAAAATATGAATAAAAAAGAAATTTTTTAATATGAATAAAAAAATAAAACAAAACTAACCAAATGCAGTATTTTTATTTTCTAATTTAATTTTGTTGATGTAAATTATTAATAATAATAATAGCAAGACAGAAATTTTTTTTTTTTAAAAGTGAAAATAAAAATAAAATTGGGAAATTTATGTTAATACAAATCTCACTATTAACATTTAAAAAAAAATTGTTAATTCTCTGTTTATTACAGAAATTCAAAGAGAATAAAATTGAAAATCTCGTGTCAAGGATTAAAAATAAAAAAATATGATTTTTAAATGAATTTTTGTGCAAATTGTATTTTTGTGCAACAAGAAAATAAAAACTAAATTAAAAATTATATTACAAATTTTCTCCGTCTCTTTCTCACTCACTTTCACCGAGAACATTTTTTTTTTATATACGCGCACGAAAATAAAGAGAAAATTCTACATCTACGAAAATTAGCAAAATAAAACGAAAGAAAAAAAAAATTTCCAACAATTTTCCTTCATTCGTATAATACAACTTTTCCTACACACAAAAAATATATTAATTCAAACCTTGTCTTACATACATCTTGTAACATTCTTTTTATTTTTCAAGAAAGAAGAAGAAAATTTATTTTTTGAAAAATTAAGAAATGTAGAACAGTTAAAAAAAATTACAAAAAATAAAAAAGTAAAAAATTTGGCATTATTATTATTATTAATAATATTATTATTGTTATTATTATTATTATTATTATTATTATTATTATTATTATTAAATATTATTGAATGTTATTAAATATTATCAAATATTTTTAAATTTGACAATATTTTTTAGTAAAATTTAAAATAATTTAAAATAAACAATAACAATACTAATAATAAAAAATAATTTTAAACAAATTTTTTTCCGTCTCTAATTTAAATTGTTAATAAACATTGCTACCAAAAACTTAGAGAGTAATTTGAGAGTAATTTGAAATTAAAAATTTAATTATAACTTAACTGAAACATTTATTTAAATTTATATCATAAAATTTAATATTTTAGTAAAATTTAATTTATAATAATAATTTAAAATAAATAACAACAAAAATTGAAATAATGATAATAATTATAATAATAATAACCAATCCCAATTTAGAGACTAGAGAGTAATATTTTTTTATATCCAAATATTTACATTTAAAAATTTAATTACAAGTTAACTGAAACATTCATTAAAAATAATATCCCAAAATTTAATAAATTTCATTATTATACTCTATTTTACATTAATTTACTCCCGCAATCTATACCAAAGAATAAATATTTAAAATTTTCTCCAAAAGCCCCGTGAATGTAAAAATACATATTTTATCCCCTCATTCCATAATTTTGATTTTAATATAATATCGATAAAATTGCAAATATTTTATCACGAGAAACATGCTGGAAAAGTGTATAAAAGTGTATAAAGTTTATAAAATATGTAAAATATCTTTAAAAAAAAACATTTCAACGAGAAAAAATATTTCTATAAATTGTAAAATAATAATTTTTTTTTTTTTTTTTGAAATTATATTTTAAATATTCTATCTGCGTGTATGTGTGTAGAGTTTTAAACTCAAAAACGAGATCAAACTGATCAAATAATCTTGCTCAACCTCAAAGTGCTTCCTCAAGCGAAATTTCTCTTTCATGTAATAAAGTAACTTCATCCATAAAAGACGATCTTCTATGGTTTCTACATACCGAGAGAGTGAACGTCTTAATCATGATGATAATAATAATTATAATGATAATAATTAATAACTAAAGATCAATTACTTGGTTAGCAACAATTTAATGGCCTCATATCTTGCGAAGCATCAAATTCCACTATTTTTTGCGAGTGCGCCTTCTTCTTGAACGTGATTTATGCCTGAAACAAAAAATTATTTCATGAAAAATTATTAAAAAAGATTTTTTTTCTATTTATTTAATTTAATTTAATTTAAAAAAATAAAATAATAATAATAATATATAATAATAATAATAATAATAATAATAATACCTATATATATTTTTTTAAAAGGGAATTTGAACCATTATGACGTCACAATTTATGAAAAGCATGCATTTTAAAATTGTGACGTCATAATGGTCCAAATGCCCTTAAATTAAAAAAAAATTCTCTTTTTGAACTGTGTTATCATTTTTAGAGAAAAGTTTTCATTTTCCATTATTAAAAAAACTGAAAATTTGTTAATTAACTATTCCATTACATTATCGAAAGTTAAAATTTCCTAATATTACGAAACAGTAATTACATGTTGTAATGTTTTAATAAAAAAAAAAATAAAATATAACTACATTTAAAAAGCAATATTTCTGAACAAAAAGAAATTATTCTCCCTCTAAACTCTCACTCGTAAAGAAATTTTAATTTTCTTTTATTATTAATCGTGAAAATTTATTGATTAACTGCTCCATTATATTAAAAATCAAACATTCGTAAACTTTATACAATTTTCTCTGCAATGTTGAAAATTAAAAAATTGTACGTAGTTAAAAATTTTTTACAAAGAACTGCAATTTTTTTTTGTAATTAAAAAAACACGCTTCAATTTTGAAACAAAAAAAAATTTCCTTTCTGTCATAAATGATATTTTACAAAAGAGAATATTATATTCATGTGCAAAAAAAAACATAAAGCAAGTGAAATTTTTAAATATATTTTTTTAATTAATAAAAACATGTTTTTGTTTATATCTCGAAAATATGAAAAATTACAGTGAAGCCAAAAAAGAAACTTTTTTAATAAATAAATATTTTTGTTTAAATACAAACAAGGTATTTATTTTCCCTTTTCAGACAATGTATACTCTCTAAAATTAAATTTGTAAAGGAAATTAAATTTTACTATAATAATATTTTATTAAAATGCCGAGTCAAAATAATTGACTTTTTTGGTAATAATTTTGTGACTTATTTTTAGTAATTGAATTCTTTCGAAAAAATTCTTTATGTAAATAATTGAATTCTTTTAAAGAATTTTGAAAAAGAATTTCATTTTTAATTTTTTCGAGGAATTGAAATTCAATTTTTAAAAATAATTACATTTTTCGAACAATTCCTCTAAAATTGTATATTAAAAATAATTGAAATTCTGCGATGAATTTTAATTTTTTTTTTCAAATATTTTAGAAGAACTGAATTTCAGTGAAAATTTTGTTATTTTTTTAAAACTTATTGAATTCTTGAGGAGAATTTCCTAAACATTATTTTAAATAATTAATTTTATGTACGAACTCTACTAAATATTAATAAAAAAAATTTGTATTTTAAATTATTGAATTCTTCTGGAAAATTCTATTTGTGAAAATAATTGAACTTTTCGATTAATGAATTTAAAAATAGCTAAAAAAGTAATTAAAATTCTTCAATAAAGTTTTATTATTTATGAAAGTAATTAAATTCTTGCTTAGAATTTTGTCGAATTTCTTTTCAAATAATTGAATTCTTTTGCAAAATTCTATTAAAACACTTAAAACAAAATTGAATTTTGAATATTTTTCGAACATAATGGAATCGTTTAATAAAATTTTATTCTAATATATTTTTTGGCAATTCCTCCAAAATTGTATTTAAAAATAATCGAAGTTCCGCGATAAATTTTTGTTATTTTAAAAAATAATTAAATAGTTGCTAAAAATTTTATTAAATGTTACAAAAAAAATGATTTTCTAAAAAAATTGTATTCTTTATGAAAATAATTAAATTAATGCTCGAAAAAATTGTATTGAAACGTTTAAAAAGAATTGAATTTCGGAGAAAAATTTTGTTACCTCTGAAAAAATTGAATTCTTTAAAAGAATTTCATAAACATTGTTTTGAATAATCAGTTTTCTTTGAGATATAATAAATATTATAAAAATTTTATTTTAAACCATTGAATTCTTGTGGAAAAATTTAATTTTTGAAAATAACTGAAGTTTTCGATTAATTAATTTGAAATTAGTATTAAAAATAATTGAAATTCTTCGATGAGTTTTGTTATTTATGAAAATAATTCAATTTTGTCAAACAATTTTTTTTTTAAATTGAATTTCGATGAAAATTGCTATTATTAGTGAAAATAATTCAATTCTCGCTTAGAATTTTATAAAATTTTTTTTTAATTGAATTTCCTTGGAAAATATTATTGGTATAATAATAATAATAATTGAATTATTGTGAAGAATAAATTGTCTACAAATGTTGTCAAATAATTGATTTTTTCAAAAAAAAGCTGTTCTAAATGAATTCAATTTCCATAGAAATTTGTTTATTTAAAAAATAACCGAATTTGCAATGATTTTTTTTTTTTATTAATTTTACAAAGTAATTGAATTTCGAATACTTTCGGTAACTGGTTTAATCGAAAAAAGGTTTTTTACAAGGGGGAAAAAAAATCCTTTTAATAAAGAGAAAGCCTTTCTGTAAAAATTTTTTTTTCTTCAAATTTCCCTCTCACAGCAAGAATAATTTTTTTTCTATTTCAAAAAAAAATAAAAAATAAAAAGTGATCCTTGAAAGGAAAAATTGAGGCAAAAAGTCTGCCTGTTGCATTTGCCGTCAGCCAGTCGTCGCGTCAAGATTATATATAGCAAACTCTTAATATCAGATATTGTGAATCGCTTAAAGACCCCTCTGTCTTTGAAACATAATATAATATCGATAATACTTATATCCATCATCAAAGAGAGTGAGAGAGAGTGAGAGAGAACACCTATTAATATATAGAATCATCTCAATCATTATCGAATTTTAATCATTCTCCTCTATATATATATATATATAGTATATAATGATTATAATAATCTAATATTGTCAATTCATAGACAGAAATTGTTACGATATGTAGGAATGTTAATACCGCAAGTGCGATCCATTTCGAGTGAATTAATGTATAACATTTACCAGCAAACAAATATGTGTGTGTGTATTTGTACACATAAACACGCGTCATCTATTAATTAAGGAGAAATTGTTGCATACAGGCGGTTAACCGTAGTTTCACGTTCTATAAGTGAATATATACTCTTCCTATAAATGCGAGAGAGCAAAGACGGTGCACCAATTAAGAACTCTTCTTTGGCGCTGAATTATTATTATTATTATTATTATTATTAATTATTTTACTATTGTTACTACTGCCATTACTGTTACTATTGCTATTAAATTATTATTATTATTAATAATATTAATAATTTTACTATTATTACTACTTTCACTACACTCAAAAAATTATACTCGTTCCAAGTAAAAAAAAAAAATTTTAAGTGATTTTGTTTAATTGAAATTAGATTGTAAGCTTAATTCCAATATATAGAAAATATTTACTGCTTTGATTCAAAAATAATTTTTGTTTGAATAATTATATGTTTAATTCAAACATATTTTCTGTTTTAGTTTAAACAAAAAATATGTTTACAAAATGTTATGTTTGATTCAAGCTTAATAGTTAATAATAAACAATTAAAAATCAACTATTCATTATGTTTGAATTAAATATATATTATTTCTAGAAATGAACAAAAAAATATTTTTGAATTAAATTTAAATTTGTTTGACTGTATAGTAAAGATATTTTAAGTTTGATTTAAACAAAATATGTTTGAATTAAATAAATCGTTTTCTCAGTGTACTATTCCTAAATTTCCTATTGATATTAAATTATTATTATTATTATTATTATTATTATTATCATTATTATTATTATCCTGCTAATAAATTAAATTCCCGTAACGAATTTTATTATAAATTCACAAAAGAATTTACATATTTATAAAAATATAAAAATAATTTAATTCTTGCTAAGAATTTTATTTCAAAAATTGATTTTTAATTAATTGATTTCTTCCTACAGTTTTTTTAAGATCCTAAGTTCTGAACGTTCAAATGAACGAAATTTATTTATTTTTTTCTAAAAATTAAATTTTTCTTTTAATTCTTTTGCTTCACTATCCAAAAAAATTAATTACTGAGTATGCAAACGTAAAATTTTAGTTTCAAAATTTTTCTATGATTAGTAATTTCTATTAAAATATCTTCAATAAAAAATATTTTGTTTATTTGAACGTTCAAAACTTGGGGGTTATCAGTTTCTACTAATTTTATGCAAATTCTAATTTAAATTATTAAGTCCTAAAAAAAATATTTTCTTATTCATTGAAAAAAAATTTAATTCTTACGAAGAATTTAAAGAAAAAATGTTAAATAATTGAAAAAGAAGTAAATAATTAAAAGAGTTGATAGTAGATACTAAAAATCATTGAATGGCGAAAAGTTTTTAAAATTAAATCAATTTTATCTCTAGAAAAGTTTTTAAAAATAAAAAAATTTTACAAAGAAAAGTTTTTAAAAAGAAAAAACATTTACAAAGAAAAATGTTTAAAAATTAAAAAATTATACAAAAAAAAGTTTCTAAAAATAAAACAATTTTACAAAGAAAAGTTTTTAAAAAGAAAAAATTTTACAAAGAAAAATGTTTAAAAATTAAAAAATTTTACAAAAAAAAGTTTCTAAAAATAAAACAATTACAAAGAAAAGTTTCTAAAACTAAAACAATTTTACAAAGAAGTCAATTAAAGTTTCCGACAAAAGTTGCTGAAAATATTAAAATTTACAAAAACAAAATTGAATTTCTGAGAAGATTTTACTATTAATGAAAATAATTGAATTATTCCAAAAAAATTGTATTCAAACGTTTAAAAAGAATTGAATTTTGGTTAAAAATTTGGTTATTTTTTAAAATGATTGAATTCTTTAGGAGAATTTTATAAACATTGTTTTAAAAAATTAATTTTGTATACGAACTATACTAAATATTAATAAAAAAAAAATTTATTTTAAATAATTGAATTCTTCTGGAAAATTCTATTTGTGAAAGTAATTGAATTTTTCGATTAATGAATTTAAAAATAGCTAAAAAAGACATTAAAATTCTTCAATAAAGTCTTATTATTTATGAAAATAATTCAATTCTTGCTTAGAATTTTGTCGAATTTCTTTTCAAATAATTGAATTTTTTCGCAAAATTCTATGAAATCACTTGAAAATAATTGAATTTCGAATATTTTTTGAAAGTAATTGAATCGTTTTTTAGAATTTTATCATAATTCTTTAGCAATGGCTCTAAATTAATTAATTAATTATTCATTAAAAATAATTGAAATCCTGAGAGGAATTTGATTATTTTTTCAAATTAATTAAACAGTTGCTTAGAATTTCATCGAAAAATTTCCAAAATAATAATTGAATTCCAGAGAGGAACTATTTCGTTTTTAGATATAATTGAACAGTTGCTTATAGAAGTTTATCAAAAATTTTCAAAAGTAATTGAATACCTGAGAAGAATTTTATTGTTTATGAAAAATAATTGAATTCCTGTGAAAATTTTATTCCTTAAATAATTGAATTTTGAATTTTCTTTGAAAATAATTGAATGGTTTTAAGAATTTGATTGTAATTTTCCAATTTGTAAATTAATTTTCCAATATATTTTTTAATTGTTAGTTTTTGAAATTTAAAAGTATGTTTAAAATTTTTGAATCCTAAAAATAAAAAATAATTGGATTTTGAAAATTTAAAGTATGTTTAAAATTTTTTTAGTACTTAAAATCAAAAATATATATTGGAAAATTAAAAAAAACAGAAAAAAACAGAAATAGTAGCTTCTAGTAGCTAAAATAAAAAAAAGGACCCAAATAAGTAGCATAACGTAAAAAAAAAATATTTCAAGTTAATAGTAATTTTTATTATGTTAATTAGTAGTTTTCTGTAAACTAATTAAAATCCAGAGAGTGCTTGCTGTTTATTGACAAATACACTGTATTATTTATTTATGCTCTAAATATTTTACATAAACACATAGAGTAAAATTATGATTTACGTTCAAAGCCGAAAGGTATATAATAAACTGTGTGTATAATAAATATCAGTAAAATTATTATTACATTGTAAAAAAGTGGGAATTAAATTTAAACCCCCTGGGAGATTGTATATAAAAGTCGCGCCCTTTTGGTATTATAGACAGAAAAGAGACTCAATTTTCTTCTTGATCATTAACTAATTTTTTTTTTCCCTTCCTCACAAGAAAGCTTGCGGTAATTACAATTTTAAAAATTTTCAAGATTAATATAATTTCTTGAAAGTAGTTAACCGGAAATAATAAATTGTTCTTATAAAAAGCAATTTTAAGGGAAAAAAGTAAAATAATGCGAAAAATTTTCTTTTTGTAATTTTATCTAATAATTATAATTTTGTCTCTTTTATAAATAAAATTTCCTCCTAATAATTCAATTATTTTCAAAAGTAATGAATAAATTTTACAATGATTCAATTATTTTCAAAAATTAATCAACCAATTTTAAAGTGATTCAATTATTTTCAGAATTAATGAACAAATTATACAGTGATTCAATTATTTGTTAAATTAATAAACAAATTTTACAATAATTCAATTATTTTCAAAATTAATAAACAAACTTTACAGTGATTCAATTATTTTCAAAATTAATAAACAAATTTTACAATGATTCAATTATTTTCAAAATTAATCAACCAATTTTAAAGTGATTCAATTATTTTCAAAATTAATAAACAAATTTTACAGTGATTCAATTATTTGTTAAATTAATAAACAAATTTCACAGTGATTCAATTATTTTCAATATTAATAAAATTTTTCCAGGGATTCAATTATTTTCACAATTATAATAAAATTCTTTTTCAGAAATTCAATTATTTTTCATAAAATAATAAAAGTCATAGTAGAATTTCAATTATTTGTAATATTATAAGTTTTTTTTTTGAATTCTTAATTATTCTTAATTAAGAGTAATTAAGTTAATTGTTCTTAAAAAAAATTTGATGAAACTTCGTCGAAAGAATTCAATTTTTAGAAATTTATTGATAATTTATTTATTGATACATTATTGATAATATAATAATATCCAATAAAATATGAAATACAAAGAATTGTTCTTATAAAAAGCAATTTTAAGGATAAAAACTATAATCCAAAAAATTTTCTTTATATGTTAAAATTTTCTATTCTATCTAATAATTAAATTTTTATCTTTTATGTACAAAATACAAGATGTTAAAACATTCAAATATTTGTAGGTATATAAATTTATACCGTAATTAATTATTGAACCGACATTCGATAAAGGTATACAGTCAAATATTTAGACAAAAAATAGTATTTTCCATAAATTATATAATCTTGTTGATTTTACAGGAGGAGAAACAAAAAAAAATTTACTAACTCTCTCTCTCTCTCTTTAATATCTCTACTGTTTATTTTATAATTTTAATAAATCTAAAATGAAATGGGGTGGAGGATATTATTGAAAAATAATTTACTGAAAAGTGGATGGTTTTTTTTGCATAAAAAATAAATTTTTGTTTTTTTTACCTTGAAAACACATAATAATAATAAATACACGCAGTTTCGGTGGGGTAAATATATAGGTCATTTGATTAGCATTTAAATTACTTCATTTAAAATTTATCTTTATTTTAAACGACGACGACGATTAACTTTTCACTTCATTATATGACGCATTCTTAAACCTTCGTATATTGTTGTAAAGTTAAATTTAATCTTTTATACAAGACATTAATGCCTGTTATTATAACGTGAGATTAAATACTATATAACATCGCGGATGGCAATAAAAAATTTAAGTCTATAATAATAGTCTCGTTTTATTTATATATATATATATTAGAAATTAATTTTTCCTTGTAAATAAAACTCCAAATTCGTTTTTTATTTTTGTATTTTTTCTCCTTTTTCTATTTTTTTTATTTTTCTTCTTCTATTACGGTGGAAAAAAATTTAATTTCTTCAAATAACCGTTTAATCGACTATTGTCAATTAAATATTTACTTTAATCAAATAATATTTAATTAATTAATTAATTAATTTATTTATTTATCAATTAAATATTTACTTGAATCAAATAATATTTAATTAATTTACATATTTATTTATTTATCAATTAAATATTTACTTGAATCAAATAATATTTATTAGAGTCAATTAAATATTATTTGATTCAAGTAAATATTTACTTGACAATAGTCGATTAATTAGTTTTTCGAAACAATTAATTTTTTTTCAGTGTATTATTAATATTATTAATTTTATTATTACTATTATTTATTATTATTATTATTATTATTATTACTATTATTTATTATTATTATTATTATTATTATTATTACATTATTTATTTATTATTATTATAAATTATTATTATTATTACTATTATTAGTACTATTTACTTTTTTTATTTTATTTTCCTCGTGTATACCTTTTTGGCTTTTTAAAATTCTTAAACTTTTCTTTTTTCCTTCTTTTTCAACTTTTCTTTTATCACTTATCCAAATATTATTAAAATCTCGATTAAAATTAATTTTTTCCCAAACTTGTTACCTAAATTATTATTAATTTCTCGACATCACAATTAATACGAGTCATTAACGTTCAGAAATAAATAATAGTATTCTACGGGAATTTATTATTATTATTAAATATAATAGTGAAACGGAGGTGAAATTTTGCTTGAGTTTGCTGACACTATATTTAATTTATATAAACGTATATTCCTGTGAGAAATAATATATTGTTGTAAAATTGAAAGAAGATACAGTTGAGTTTAATTTTAAGGTTTGCACAACGTGCACATGTTTAAATGCGAGCATTAAACTTATGCTGCAAAAGGACTATATATATATATATATATATACACACACATATATATTCTGCAGACCTGGAGTTGCATCTCAACCTTTTGCCGTCCTCTAATTACACTCATTTACATATATACCTTGTTAAGAATTTTAATCATTAATTAGTGACACAGTGTTTCTTCTTCTTTTATTTGATTTAACGATTTTGTTCGGACAGTATTATTTGGAAATTGGAATTCAAATTTTTTCAAAATTTCGCTTTATTACGCCTTTTTGAAATTCAATTATTACATGGAAAAAAAATTTAATTGATTCAAATAACCGATTAATTGACAATTATCAATTAAATATTTACTTGAATCAAATAATATATTGACTCTAATAAATATTATTTGATTCAATTAAATATTTAATTGCTAATAGTCAATTAATCGTTTATTTGAATCAATTACATTTTTTTCAGTGTAATAATTATAAACGCAACTCTTCTAGAAATTAATTATAATTAATTATCGTTTAATCGTTAAATAATTATAATACTTTTTAATCAATATTTAGAAAGTTTCCATTATTTCAACAACAAAAAATCTTAAATGTTAAATTATTAAAATATTGCAAAAACACAATTATTTTTAAAGAAATAGAACTGAAATATTATTCATAAAACGAATTTTTTAGAGAATTAAATAAAACTTTACAAAAAAAAAGAAGTTCACCATATATAGGAACGAGAATTTTTCGCTGAGTATATTTTTGTTTAGCTGGACGAAAATTCTGTTTGCCAAAAGAAGAAAGAAAAAACTTTTTACCATTATGATAAAAAAAATTTTTTATTGTCTACTCAGCGAGGAGAATTTATAGATTATTATATTCTTTTCGCATATAAAAATAATAAGGAAATAATAATAATAATAATAAATAATAATAAATAAAAATAATAAAGATGATAACAAAGAAAATAATAATGCGATCACGAATTAAATACATAAAACAAATAATAATTATAGAAAGTATAATTACGATTTTTCATAAATTGGTGAACTTCAAAAGGTTTTAGTTTGATTTTTTTAGAAAAATGCAAGTTTTACAAAAATTTATTAGAAATTATAAAAAAAAATGTTAATAATTTAAATTCTTCTGAAATTAGAAATTAAAAATTAGAAAATAATTGCAGAAATACAATTATTTTTAAAAAGAAGAAAATTCTTCCCTCAATTCAATGATTTTCAAAAATTTTTTTGCTAAAATTCTACTCACATATTTAATTCTTTTCATAAAAAATAATTCAAATTATTGTTTCCAGCATTTAATTATTTACTAAATTTTTGATAATTTTCTTCGTAATAATTCAATTATTTTCAAAATTAATAAACAAATTTTACAGTGATTCAATTATTTTCAAAATTATTAAACAAATTTTACAGTAATTCAATTATTTTCAAAATTAATAAACAAATTTTACAGTGATTAAATAATTTTCAAAATTAATGAACAAATAATACAGTTATTGAATTATTTTCAAAACTAATAAACAAATTTTACAGTGATTCAATTATTTTCAAAATATTAATAAAATTTTACAGTGATTCAATTATTTTCAAAATATTAATAAAATTTTACAGTGATTCAATTATTTTCACAATTATAATAAAATTATTATTCACTTTTACTGAAGAATTTTAACGTAGAAGTTTTGAAAATAATTGATAATTTAATTAATATTTTTAAAAATAATTGTATTTTTTCGATAAATTTTATGAACATTTGGAAAATAATGTTACATAAACAATTCTTCAGTGAAATTTTATTAAAAATTTACATAGTAAAACTTTCATTGACAAATTGTGTCATTTTTTAATTTTTCAAGAAAATAATTTAATCTTTTACAAGAATTTTCTCTTTCAAAATTTGGAAAAAAATTGATGCTTTGAGATTAAACCAGTTTTAGAATTATTTTTAAAATAATTGAAAGTTTACAAAGACTTTAGATATACTAAATACTTGGATATTGTTTTAATGCCGGATTTATTGCAAGTTTCAGAAAATAATTGAATATTTAAATGTATTTTATAGGGTAAATTTATTTTTTTCATTATTTATTTATTTCAAATTTATTTACTAGGTACTTTTTTAGTTTTAAAGCTCTTATTTGCTACTTGAAAAGCTTCTATTTGCTACTTTGAAAGCTTCTATAATACTTTGAAAATTAATCATCAAGTGCGAAGTAAAAAAATGAAAATAAAATTAAAATTAAATTTTATAAGAATAAAAGTAATACTACTGATAATAACAATAACAATTATAATAATAACAAAGGTAATAATAATAATAATAATAATAATAATAATAATAATAATGATAATAATAAAAATAATAACAATCCGGAGTTCTATTTACAAAAACGGATCATTACGTAAACACAATGTTTATCAAAAACAAATCTTCCGTTGAGAGTTTGTTACTTCTGTTTGGAGACAGTTGGATAAAATGGGAAGCCAAATCTCCTTGATAAGATAAATATATGCATATATAGGTATGTGTATACTATATATATATATATATATATGTTTAAAGTGATGCGCGCCAGTTGACAGAGTTACACGTAGAATTTACTTGTTTCAATGTGTACAACATAGAATATCACAGAAATGCAAACGAAAGTACTTAACAATAGCTGAAACGAGTTTTCGAACCTAGCAACATATCAACACTGCAAAGGAAGGCTTTGTTGTATATATATACTATATATATTCAATACTGTTTCAAAGCAAACCAGATATTCCGAATTATATTCACTATATACATATACATATATAAAACGACTAAAATAGAAAGAATTCAAAAATAAAAAATCCATTTCCATCAGAACATACACAAATATATGTATATGTCAATGTCGCAGCAATTTACGAATCGTGGATAAAACTGTATATGGAAAAATTTTATACTATTTCTGGATAACTGGGTTTTAGTCTCGACTTTAGTGGAAATTACACGTATTTTATAAAATTGGACATATTTTAAATTTTATAAACATCGAATTGTATATGTACTTCGAATTGTACATACTTCGAATTGTATAGTGCAAAATTTACTATTTCGAAAAAAGGAACAAAAAGCCAAAAAGAACCTAGAAATAAACTCCAAGAAGTTCGCTTTTGAATCCAAAATTTTTTCGTATTCCGTTGTCTAAGAATCGATAATTTGCAGTTCGGTATTTAATTTCATGCTACTGCAGTCTCGAGGTATAATTAATTTACATTAATTTAATAATAATATATAATAAATTAATAATAATATGTAATAAATTAATAATAATATATAATAAATTGATAATAATAATATATAATAAGTAATCAAGGTAGTTATTTATTTAACCACATACAGTGTTACAGTTGAATAATTAACCACATTAATTAATTAACAGCACATATTATTGATTCTAACCGTACAACTATAACTGACACAATTAACACTCTCCCTAGATTTGAATTAGTAATTTTTATCTTTATGCCAATAAACAGTAACCAATAGTAAAACAAAAATCACAAAAATACTAACCGCTTTTCTAAGGACATTTAAATTGAGACAAAAAAAATTATCAAAATAGTTTCCTAAGGATGTCAAATTAGGACAAAAATGTATCAAAATAGTTGCGAATCGACGTTTCCTATAAGGATATCAAATCGGTGACAAAAAAAATGTATCAAAATAGTTGCGAAGCAAAAGTTTCCAAATGATGTAAAAATCGAGCCAAAAATTTGTCAAAATAGTTGCGAAGTAAAAAATAGTAGTAAAAATACTTCCTCTGTATGAAGAAGCAATAGTGGTAAAAATACTAAAAAGTAGTAGTAAAAACAGTAAAATGTAGTAGTAAAAACAGTAAAAAGTATTAGTAAAAAATTGTAGTAAAAAATAGTAACCTATATACCCTAATTTATTACAATAAAGTGCACCAACTAATCAAAAAGTCACTCGCCGATTCGAATTATTAAACATTTATATATACCAATTAAATATTTGGAGAGGAAAATTTATGTAAACTTATCCAGTACAATTATTTAATTACCACAACTATGAGATTGGAAATTTACGAACGTTATTAAAGTTGTAATATTGTGCAAGTGTGTTATTACAATATTGCTCTCTCTTTCTCTCTCCAAAAGTAAATATAATTTCATACAAAATTGTTAGATAAATATACTACACTAAACACTACTACAAGTCGTACTTGATACTATATATTCACAAATAGTGATTACAATCCGTAAATTAATGTAGTAAATTGAGTTTAGAAACAATGCCAATTTTAATCGATAATGAACCGCAACAATATTAATTACAAACGATAACATTTGTTAATATTGATAATAGTCACACTCTCTCACATGATACTCAAAAAGGTAGATAATTGTATATATTTTGGGTGAATCATTGTAAATGGAAAATTCTTTGCAATATTGATATTAATTAATTATATAAACAATTTACGAATAATTCAAATCAGAGCTGCTATGTACTCACGATATTTGGTTTATTGCAAATTTCACCGCTATTATTAATATTATATTGATTAATTAATATTAATTTTAGTTATAGTAAATTATGATAAGATAAAAAAAATAAATATCAATTAGAATAAAAAGAATAAATATAAAATAATAAAAAAAATAATAAATATTAATTAAAATAAAAGGAAATTTGTGACGCGCTCCCAAGAAGGGTACCTAAGAACCAAACGAATTATAGGTTAGGTTCGTGTTAGGTTTTTCTTGAATAAAAGCTTATTTTTGATTATTTGAATTTGAAAACCAATTTTCATTTAATGTTTTGGATATAATAGAAATACAGAAAGAGAAGCAATTATTAATTAAACAATAATTTTTAATTAATAATTGATTCTCTTTTTGTATTTTTACTCAAAAATTATAAACATAACCTTATATATATATATTTAAATGTTAAATTTAAAATTTAAATGTAGCCAATTATTCAGAAAAAACTGCAACATTTATATTTTTCTAAAAATACGATCTCTCTTTTTGTCTTCAAACTTCTTTATGAAATATCCAATATTCTTGTTGAACATATATAAAGAGAAAAACAAACTTTAATCTGACGTAACGGTAATAGATTTTTCTAAAGAATTTATATAGAGAGAATTTTACGTCAAATAGGAAACTTTATATATATAGTTATATGTTGAGACATTTTATTTATTATATAAAAAAAATGAAGAAAGTATCGCCCGAGAATTTAAAAGAAAATTTAAAAAACTAAATTTGTCTGAAACATATATATATATCAAAATTAAATTTAAAAGGAAAATGTTGTACAACAATTTTCTTAAGAATATTTCCCATATGTTGTGAACCTTCTATTAAAAGTTGAAAAGCAATTTAAAAATTAATGAAAAAATTTTGTTAAATTTAAAAATGAAGTTAAAAATAATTGAAGTTTAAATTTAAAAATTAATTTAAAAATATTCACACATAAAAAAAATTTGTAAATACTATAGGTACTTAAAAGAAATTGTAAAGAAGTTGGAATAAAATTTTGTAATTAATTTTCTGTGTAGATAAACATTTTTTTTTTGCGAAAAGTTTATAAATTTTTGCAATTTAACAATTTTATGAGCTCGTATAATATTGTATACGTATTCTATTATAAATTATATAATTACTTTACATTCGTGGTTAGCATGTTCGGTAAGTAATTAGAGCAGCTTTTAAAATAGTTGTTCAACCTCCATGCGCGGCTTATTATTAACAGTAAGCTTTCTCCTTAAGAAGACACAGCATAATGGAAAAATTACCTCACGAGTAAATTATTTAAACAATTAGTCGCGAAATTGAAGAAAACTTTTGCGGAAAGTAATAGTTACTATTAATATCATTCTTGCTAATTATAATATTATTATTTTATTACATTTATTATTATTTTATTATTTTTTCATTATTATTTTATTTTTTTACCACTATTTTCAATTTAAAGAATAAAAAATAAATATAATACACTATTTATATTATGGAAAGTAAAATAATAATTTATTTTTTTACCACTATTTTTAATTTAAAGAATAAAAAATATATTTAATACACTATTAACCACTCTTTATATTATAAAAAGTAAAATAATAATTTATTTTTTAATAATAACAATAATTTATTTTTTTACCACTATTTTCAAGTTAAAGAATAAAAAATATAATTAATTACACTATTCACCACTCTTTATATTATAAAAAGTAAAATAATAATAGAAATTAGTAAAACAATGCTAATGATAATAACTGTGCTAATAATTATGACAATAATTATGCCAACTGAGATAAGGAAGATTATAAAACGATTGTGATAAGAATTTTCAGGTGGCTGAAATCATTGAGATAACTAGGTCATTATACAAGATTTTAGGATGCTGCAGTTCACAACTATTGTATTTTAAAATAATATATCTATATTTATATTCTATTTTCCTGCAAATAAATTATTTAGAAAACTGAATTTTAACAAAAGATTCAATTTACGTAAGAAATTGAACAAAATATATAATTATACAATAGTAAAAAAATTATTTTGTAATAAGAAAAGAATATAAAATTTAATAATAATAATAATAAAAAACTTAATTTTGTAAGAATAATAGAATATAGAATTTTTTGATAATTGAAAACGTAATTTTATAACAATAAAGGAATATAAAATTTAATAATAATAATAAAAAACTTAATTTTGTAATAATAATAGAATATAGAATTTCTTAATAATTGAAAACATAATTTTAGAACAATAAAAGGATATAAAATTACATAATAATGAAAAAATATAAAATTATATAACAATAAGAAATATATAAAATTATATAATAATGAAAATATATAAAATCATATAAAAATGAAGAATATAAAATTATATAATAATGAAAATATATAAAATCATGTAAAAATAAAGAATATAAAATTATATAATAATATAACAATACAAAATTATATAACAATAAAAAAATATAAAATTATATAATAATAAAAAAATACAAAATTATACAATAATGTAAAAATACAAAATTATATAAATAAAATAAGTGTAAAAAAATTCAATAAAAGTTATTTATAAAAAAAAGTGTTTCCAACTCGAAAAGAAAATAAACAAGATAGAAAAAAAACAGAAGATAAAGTTTGCATTCAAAACATCAAAAAAAAGAAAAAAGAAAAAAAATTGTTTTGAGTAAATAGGCATTTGTGCATTTTATTTATATTTTTCCCAACATGTGCATGACGGGTAACGGAAATACTATAGATTTATCGTCGTTATAAATCTCGCTTCCTATATGATTTAGCTCTGTCTGACTGCACCGGCATTTCTGTCAAGATAATTAATTCAATGAAATCGTTCACTAATGCGTAATTTGACCGATATATTAATAATTGTTCTCATTAAAATTATCCTGCGTGAAAAAGAAAAATCCACAATCGAATAGAAAAAAAAATTTATTTTATTTACAGGGTCAAAAAAAATTTTCTTTTTTCAAATTGGAAAAAAATTGGTTGTTACAATTATTATTTACTCGATTTTGTATTATTATTTACTTCAGTTTTTATTATTTACTTCTTTTTTATTATTTACTTCAGTTTTATTATTTACTTCAATTTTTATTATTTACTTCATTTTTGATATTCACTTTATTTTGTATTATTTACTTTATGTTGTATTATTCACTTTATTTTGTATTATTCACTTTATTTTGTATTATTTACATTATTTTTTATTATTTACTTTATTTTTTATTCTTTACTTCATTTTTTACAATTTACTTCATTTGTTTTTTTACTATTTACATCAATTATTTTCTTCTTCTTCTATCATTTATTCCAATATAAAGGCCGTCAAGTTTCTTCCCTAATTGGTTAATTAAATTTACATTCGCAATTATTGTTATATCGTTACTTGAAAAACACTCGCGTTATTTTTTTTCTACACGACAATATAATGGAAAATGGTATAAATATATTTTTTGCAAAGAACCAAAAGGTCGTGTTGTACACATCAGTGAATGAAAAAGTGGGAGAGAGAAAATTGTAATTGCAGAAAAGCTTCTTTTGTATTTCCAATTACGGATGACTAGGAATTGATGAACGATTCGTAGAAATCTATATATATATATATATATATATATATATATACAATTTGAACGTCAATTTATTGGTTTTCATTTCTCACGAGGGGGATGTTGCTCTTTTTTTGCGATCAACTTACGATCTGTATTCGAAAAGGTTAAAAAAAGGGGAAAAAAGTAGAAAAAGGAAAAAAAAGAGAAAAAAAGGAAAAAAAAAGGAAAAAAAGAGAAAAAAGTTTAAAAATAGTAAAAAAAGGTAAAAAAAAGAAAAGGAAAGGGAAGAAGAGAGCTGTACACGGGGAAAATTTTGTCCCTAACACTCGACCAGTGATTCAGCAATATTTTCACATTTACGACATTAGTTTTCTGATGCTGCAGATTTTTCAATGAGAGACCGAAACACAGATGAGGAAAATTCACTAATTTAAACCAGTAGTGTAAAATCATACTTTCAATTTAGCTCATGAATTTTCTACTTCAAACACACGGGGATGAAAAAAGGAAATCTATATGTATGAGGGAGAAAAATTAATTACACACCTTTGACGGTAATTTAAAAAGGAGCCGACGAAAAAAGACTTTTCCAAAATAATAAAAGAAACGTAAAGTAAATAAAAATGGAAATAGATACGAAAACGAATTCGAAAATGAATACGAAAATGACTTCGAAAATGAATTCGAAAATGAATTCGAAAACGAATTCGAAAATGAATTAAAAAATGAATCCGAAAATACAGGCTACGAGTAAATATAACAAAAGACTAAACTGTAAATACTCGTTTTAAAAACAAGTTTCATTTTTATTCTTCTTCGCTTTTTTTTTTGTTCTATAAGGATTTATGGGATAATGATGTGAAAAATTTATACCCCGAGAATAAATGTAACACGATAAAACTGGAACGTTATTGATACGCGCGTGGCTTTTGTGAGAAGGTATCATCAAGCTTTTCTAGAATATTGTTCGGATTATTTCATTGGTTACACAGTATTGTACGGTCAATGTTTGTGCACATATTCACACAACTATCGAAAAAGTTCATTTCCCCTTAATACCCGGCAAATTTATTAATTAAAATTAATTAATCCAAATAATCAATAACAAATTTCTACCATTTTCAATTTGCAACAAAAAGCTAATTATAAAAATATTTTTGTAAAACAATATTCTCCAATTTACTGCCACTTTTGATATTAAATTCAAAATACACTTTATTTTTCATCTAGTGATCATGAAACCCAATTTTATCCTTGTGAACGAAGTACTTTTGAAAATTATTTCATATTCGTTTACTTTTGATTGTAAACAAATTTTAATATTTCTTCTACTGATCATAAATATTTTTTTACATCTGAAAGAAACACACATGTTAAAAAATATATATTACTCTAAATAAAAATTAAAAAGTGGAAACTTTTAAAAAAAATTAATTATCGAATACGATAATAATAACAAAGAAAAAAGTGCCACAAAGAATACGATTTTTTCGAAAATTATTTCAAAAAAATAATTACTCGTTTACTTTTGATTTTTCTTCTACTGATCATAAATAATTTTTTTACTTCTGAAAGAAACCATACATATGTTAAAAAATAGACATTATTTCCAAAAATAGCAAAGAAAAAAGTGCCACAAAGAATACGATTCCATTGCCGAAGAGGAGAAAATTGATATTTCAATAAGAACCAGAAAGAAGGTAAATTGCTCTAATAAGGTCGTACATGAAAAATGACTTTAAATCAGAAATAAAATGAGCATCGATTTTAGTTTAAGAGTTTGTCTGTGAGGTTGGCAATGAGCCAGGTGTGACGAAGCTCCCTCCCTCTTTCTCTCTTTCCGGTTCGAATAAATTCAAAGAAGTGTATCACTATTTGCAAGAACGAGAGGCACCGAGTTGTACAAAAAACGGAAACAAGGTTGTATATATAGTTGAGAATAAAAAAAAACCCCTGCCGAGAATGAAGTAGAGCTTAAAGTCTTATCCCTGTACAAGTCTTTTGTTTTTCAAAAAAAAGATGAAAGATAGGGTGAAAAATTTCCGACTATATTCAACAATATCGCGCACAGTTTTAACAAAAGGTGAACAGAAAAAAAACGAAAATACTATCCGAAAGAAAGGTACACTAAAGGTAAAGGTACTAGAAACGATAAATTTTTTGGTTTTTTATTTTTTCATCCGGATAGTAAACATAAATACTTGAATTAATTGTTATGCATACGCGGGATGCCGATCATTTTGCAACACCAATCATTAATATGTCAAGTGTTCATGGTAAAGTCACAAGGAGCTAAGCCCACCAAAAGGTTTCCATATAATCTGCTAAATTTACTGAATTAATTTGTCTACAAAGTGGTTTCAGAAATTATATACAGTGAAGCTATATGGAAACTGTTGGAGAGAGAGATCACATTTCATGACAGATACAGATGCTTTCGAGGGTGATAATCTATTTTACCGAAAGTCTGTCTCATGATTAGCCTCTAATTAGACGATGTATATATTTCAGACAATAATTAGCGTCAATAGAAACTTAAAAACGAATAAAAATGCCAACTTACAGCATTCCTTAAACAGTATCATTAACCATCTTTAAAAAAAATTGATTTCTTGATTAAAAAAATTAATCTTTAATTTTTTGTTCATTCTATAGAAATTATTCCTACTTTTTATTTTCTCGATTGTCAGTTACAGAAAAAGTGGAAAGAATTATTTATCGTTACTACCATTCTTCAAAACGAGCTTTCATTTATCTTCTCATTGCACAATTTTTACAAACTACGTTGAAAAATATTACCGAACCAAGTAATAATTCCATATACGAATTGAAATAATAACAGATACCAACAAAAAAATCTATCCAGGGAAATTTTTATTTTTCTCCACGATTTTCTATATATTTGAAAGACCTATCAATTGCAAACTTTATAAAAACACATCTTTGTAGGAACTAAAAGGTTTTAAAATATAAATAAAGTTTCAAGAACCACGAGAGGAGAGTCTTTTGAAATCAATTTTATTGGAAAAGAAGAAAACTTGAAATATTCATATCCATAGACATTTCTAAGTTTATGGACATTCTTTTTCGCAAAGAACATTTTCAAATTGCTGGGGAAAAATAAATTATTCGATACAAGAGTTTGATCCACTATAGAAAAAAATTTATAATCGCCTCTTGACAATTAAAACACTTCTCTAAATGTTCCTCCAAAATTAAAATTTAATCAAAGGTGTCGATTTCAGTCTTGCTATCAATTCGATCCTAAAAAATTGCCGTTGAATTCGATTTTAAAAATTGTTGTTTTTTCGATCCTAGAAATTGTTAACGCTTCTATTAAAAAGGTAGCGAAATTTCAACTTTTGTGATCAAGATTTTATGCAGCTTTTTCGATGTTCCATAACAGAATGACAATAATTTTCTATAAAATACTATGACGGTAATTTTCTATAAAATAAACAATAATTTTCTCTAAAATTAGAACAACAAGGACAATAATTTTCTCCCAAGCGGAACAACAACAATTTTCTCTAAAATAGAACAACAACGACAATAATTTTCTCCAAAGCGGAATGACACTAATTTTCTCTAAAATAGAATAACAAAAACAATAATTTTTCCCGAATGACACTAATTTTCAATAGAAATTTCCAAATGGCATACACATAAAAAGTGCTTAAAAGAGATCAACATATTTATAAGTTCGAAATGCTTCAAGAATATAATATTCGAATAATGCACAAACGGAAAACAAGCTCCTGGACCTTTTGATTGATTTTCTCCTACGAGCGCACAATATTATATAGATTTTATCCAAATATAAAAAGAAAAAAAAATACCCCCCGGGAAAAATAACCAGAGAATATTATATTGAAAAGTTTACTTCAAGGGTTCTGTATATGTGAAAATGTCTATACGAATGAAATTTTCACAAACAAAAATGTGTGTATGTGTATGTGAATAGTTTGTTATCCAAGCGAGCGAGTAAAAGAGGGTTCATTGATAAATTAGGTTTATGGAAGTGTTACAAACTCCCTCCTAAACTACGAATCGAAAGGGAAGGGTCGAAAAAAGGAAAAACCCCCAACAGACATATGGTGTTGTTAAAAGATAACTAATGTGTGCTTTTCTTTTTTAGAAAAAAAAAACAGAACCAACGGGACTTAAGATCTCATTTTAAAACACGAGAGTTTTTTTTCCTCGCGAGCAAAGAAATTCCTATGCATTTTTTTTCTCCTTTCTTTTATATAACATATTTTTCATCTACTTATACAATACAGTATACATGCTTATACATTCTTATACATCTTCGTAATACGCTATGAAAAAAAAGCTACGGAAAAAAATTTCAAAAGCTTTATAATTCCTCCTTTTTGCATACATGAGAAGAGAAAAACAAAAACATCCGATTTGTTGAAAATCCTTTTCCTTTGCCGAGGTAAAATATAACAAAAATTAAAAAATACGTTCGTAATTCTAAGTATGAATGTTTAAAAAAATGTCTCTTGAATAGCTTTCAGAAAATTAGAAAATCTCAATAATTTGCAAGAACATCGAGTCAAACATTCACTACATAATCTAATCAAGATCTAATTATTGTACAAGTATCATAATAACTGAAGATTCAAAAAAATTACTAATTACTGATTATTGAATATTCAAATTTACTGCTACTTATGATATTAATTTAAAATATAGTTTATTTTTCCTCTAGTGAGCAGAAAAGCCAGTTTTTATCCTTGTGAACGAAGTATTTTTGAAAATCATTTCAAAAAAATTACTCGTTTACTTTTCATTGTAAACAAATTTTGATATTTCTTCTACTGATCATAAATATTTTTTTACTTCTGAAAGAAACACACATATTAAAAAATAGATATTACTCTAAACAATAATAAAAAATGGAAACTTTAAAAAAAAATTAATGATCGAATACGAAGTCGACACTTCCTGCTTTTGAATATAATTACTAAATTATTAAATACTTATTGTTATTGTACAAAACGTACGATATTTAAAAGAAAATCAAAGTTTTGCCCTGGGACACATTTTTTTTTCTAACAAAAGAAAACAGCAAAGTTTGCACTTAAAATATGCTGAGAGTGGCAAGATAATTGAAATTGGATGGGCGCGGCAGTAAATTATGTGATATTGAATAAAGAAGTTGATTATTTAGAGAAATGTTCCCCCGAGATCGAATGTCGAGGACATTTTAAAGGAAGAAAACGCTGATTGCCTCTCACCGATATTGAAAAAGCGGTTTCGATTGCCTGCTTTCCTAACTATACACCCCTTTTTCTTCCACCCCCCTTCGCACCACATCTATTCAAAGAAAACGTTCCATCCAAGAATATCGCCGAGATTTTCGATTTCATAAGATGAATAGTAAAGGAGGACGATAGAAAAAAGAAGTTTTCAAAGAACAAATATATAGATATATATATTTTTTTATACACCCGAGGCGCGAAACTAATTCCCTATGCGTCAAGAAGAAAAATCGAGATCTTCTCTTTATAATATATAATATTTATATAATATTTTTTATTTAAAAATAATAATTAATATAATGATATTCGTTCGAAATAATAAATTACAATTAAATCAAAATTAAATATTAAAAAAGGAGAAAAACTGTAGAATAAAAAGTAGTTGTGATAGAAATAAAGAATAAGTTTCAAGTACTTTAGTTTCTAATTAATTTGAATGTGTTCGTTAGCTGTCATTCGCGTGAATGATTTAAATTTATTGGTCTCTTTTGCCCTCTCGAGGATTTTCCACTAATTTTCTACTTCAAGATGCGCGCAATGTGAATTATTAATCTCCACGGATTTATATATGTTTGCTCACGACATTATTATATCAAGGCGCACAATTTTCGGCATTTGCAACAATTTTGCGTTAAATTAAAATTTTCCCTTTTCTAAAATTTTTAACACAGAATCTACTTTATTTTAATTTCATATTTCGACATTTTTCTTCTCATCATCATAAATAATTTTTTTTCCGAAGTGAATATAAATTTGGAATGGGATTTTCAAAAAAATTTCGAAAAAAACAATTATTTAACAAAATTTAAATACATTCACAATAATTCAAATACTTTAATTAATAACTATTTTTTAATGTTTACAATGTTTATAAAATTCTTCTAAGGAATTCAATTATTTTTTAAACTAACAATTTTTTCCCAGAAATCCAATTTAGTAAAATTTATCGCAATAGTTTAATTACTTTCATACACAAAAATTCTTTTTAGGAATTAAATTTATTTATGCAAAATTTTAATAAAATTCTTAGCAACTATTCAATTATTTTAATAAATAATAAAATTAATCCAAGGGCATCAATTATTTTTAATTCAATTTTCCAGGAAGTGCTCCAAAAATGTAAATATTGAAAATTGAATTTCGATTTCTCTAAAAAATTATAACTATTTTAAATACAGTTTTAAGTAAATTTTTTTTTTGAAATTATTTCAATTATTCTTTTAGATTTTAATAATATTTCAGAATTTAATTATTTACAATAAAATAATTCTTCGAAATAATTTAATTATATGGAAAAATAACAACATTTTGAAGTTCTTTGACAAAATTTAATTCTTTTTAGAAATAAAATATGAACAACTTGCCGAAAAGCTAATTATAAATATTTTTGTAAAATAATATCGAAATACACTGCTACTTTTGATATTAATTCAAAATAAAATTTATTTTTCTTCTAGTGATCATAAAAACCCAGCTTTATCTTTGTAAACGAAGTATTTTTGAAAATTATTTCCTAAAAATAATTACTCGTTTACTTTTGATTGTAAACAAATTTTGATATTTCTTCTACTGATCATAAATATTTTTTTTACTTCTGAAAGAAACACACATGTTAAAAAATATATATTACTCAAAAAATAATAAAAAAAATGAAAACATTTTTAAAAATTAATTATCGAATACAAAATCTGCACTACTGAAGATAATTATAAAATTAATAAACACATGTTGTACAAAATGTACGATATTTAAAAGACAATCAAAGTTTCCAGTTTAATTACTCAGTAATAGTTTCCTAAACCAAAACCAAATGAAAGCATATGTAAATAGGAGTAGTCGAAAGTAAAGAAGAGTGTTATTAGTCTGAAGCAAATATTCCGGTCTCGAACATAGAGAAAACAAATTACAATACTTCTTCAAAAAAAAATAACGAACATGAAAGAGAAAGAGAGAAAGAATAAGAGAATGAAAGAAAGAAAGAAAAAAACAGTTAGAAATCGTACTTTCTTTATATCAGTTTTTAGCGTGTCTTTGATCCCAGGAGAAGCATTTTCCGGACGTTCAACATCGTTAAATACAGTGGCGCGCAAGGCGAAAAAGACAAAAATATATATAGAAAAGTAGATAGTGCATTAAAAAACAGGGGAGCCAATGAAACACCGAACAGCAAAAAGGGATGCGCATCCAAGCCAAAAGCGTCAAGTTTACATGAATAAAATTTTCATAGCATTTCACCTTCTCTTAACCGACATTTCACTATATTTTACGCTTCACTGTCAAGTGCACTTTAAATATTTTTAAGTTATAAAACCCAGAGAGGGTGAAATTTCCCCATAATATCATAATAATAATACTGTAATTATTCATTTAGAAAAAAATTGCCAGCTTAAAAATAACTAATAAAACGTACTCTCAAATAAAAAGCAAAAACAAAAGCCTTAAAATCAAAAGCAAAAAAAAACCAAAAGAATAAAATCAAAAGCAAAAAAAACAAAAGCATAATATCAAAAGCCAAAAAAAAACAAAAGGAAAAAAAACCAGAAGCAAAAAACAATCCATTATAATAAAAATAGCAGTAAATAAAATACCAAGGTAGTAAAGAAACGAGTAACAAATATTTTCCCCATCCCCAGTTTTTGACATAGAAAAAATTATTTTACAAAAAGTTTGTAATCATTATTCGTTTTTATTTCCTTTCGTTCAAAGATTTGATAGTTTCTTTAAATTTTCCACTTAATGCAATTGCAAAAAATTGAAAAAAAAATGTTTGGTAAAAGTTTTCTTCTTATTTACCCCGGTAAACTGGAAGTTTTTAATAAAGCCTAAATTGAGAAATAATCAAGTTTTCTATACTTGGTTTCATATAGCAGAGAAAAAAAAAGTTTATGCCAAGTTTGACTAGATTTTCACCTTTTGAAATAGTTTGCAAGACTTCTTTTTTTTGCGAACGTTTTGTGAAAGTGTTAAAAACTTTAATGAACTGTGAAATATAAGAATCCCATCAAGAATAATTGATTTTGAATTCATATTTCTTTTTGGCTATAACAGTTTATGTTTTTCTATCGAGAAAGAATTAAATTTAAAATAATTTAAATTAAATTTAAAATGATTTAAATAATTTAAATTAAATTTAAAATAATTTAAATAATTTAAATTAAATTTAAAATAATTTAAATAATTTAAATTAAATTTTCTAACTTTTTTTTCATACAGTTTTTTAATTTCAAAAATTTATTTTAAAAGAATTTTCAAGTTTGACCATTTGCATACCTATGTGAATTAGTTAGCTATGAGACGTATTTCATTGGCTATTATCTGTTACATTTCAGCAATATGTATTATACACACAGAAACACGATTTATGAGCTTTTCAAACTATTCTCTGCATTCACCTACATTATGAGGTTCCCCAAATGCATTATAGGTACTTTGCCCCAATTAATGCCCCCGGTTACAACTTTCCAATGTCAGATTTTATATTTACAGGCGAATTGATTGAAAAATAATTTTAAAAAATTTCTTTTTTCGTAAAAGAATTTAAACAAAAAATATTTATTTTTTAAACGAATTTTTAAAAAAATGTTTCTTTTGTAAAAGACGTGTTAAAAATTATTTCTTTTGTAAAAGAATTGTTAAAAAATATTTTTTATTCAAAAACAATTTAAACAGCAACTTTAATTATTTTTAAAACATATTTCTTTTGTAAAAGAATTGTTGAAAAATATTTTTTATTGAAATAAAATTTAAACAGCAACTTTAATTATTTTTAAAAAATATTTCTTTTGTAAAACAATTTTTTAAAAATAGTTCTTTTGTAAAAGAATGTTTAAAAAATATTCCTTTTGTAAAAGAATTGTTAAAAATTATTTCTTTTGTTGTTAAAAAATTGTTTAATTGTTAAAAAAAAGTATTTTTTATTGAAAAACAATTTAAACAGCAACTTTAATTATTTTTAAAACGTATTTCTTTTGCAAAAGAATTGTTAAAAATTATATTTTATTGAAAAACAATTTAAACAACAACTTTAATTATTTCTAAAAAATATTTCTTTTCTAAAACAATTTTTTAAAAATAGTTCTTTTTGTAAAAAAATGTTTAAAAAATATTCCTTTTGTAAAAGAATGTTTTAAAAATATTCCTTTTGCAAAAGAATTGTTAAAAATTATTTTTTTTTGTAAAAGAATTGTTAAAAATTATTTCTTTTCTAAAAGAATTGTTAAAAAATATTTCTTATCTAAAAGAATTGTTAAAAAATATTTTTTATTAAAAAACAATTTAAACTGCAACTTTAATTTTCTTTCGTACTCATTGAGGAGTGAAAACAATACTTAAAACTTCTCAAAAAATATTAATTATAACTTTCAAATTAATATTTTCTAAAGTTCGAAAAAAAATTATTCTTCGAAAATAAAAAATAAAGTCCAGATTCACCTGCGCGAAAAATGTATACATTCAAAGCGAACGGGATAAAACTTTATCTCTTATTCTGGTTTAGCAATTTTTCCAAAGTTTCTGTTTTCAACTACATCTTATCACTCTTATCAAAGCAATTGTATTAACATAAGCATTACTCGAGTCCCACTTGACTTCACTCTTTCCATATCTTTCTCTATCTTTTTATTATTCGCATCTATTTACATTTTTACATTGCTAGAATGCACAACAACAACAACAACACTCTCTTGCGTAAACAGTTACTTTAGAATCGAAAAAGAAAAAGAAAACATTTAAAAAAAATAATAAAAAATAGGGTAATTAACATTTTAGGATAATTAACATTTTTATAGTAAAAAAAGACAATTTTGTAGAGAAAATTTAAATCATTTTGATATATTTTCTCGCTAATATAAATTATATATGCAAAATTATGACAAAACATGTTTATAATTTATAAAATATATAGAGGTCATATAGTAAATTACGAACTATAATGTAAAAGCGTTAATAAAACTCATTATTATAAATCTGTGTGTGAGTGTGCATAAAAACACTTATGCTTCAAAAAGTTATTTAAATAATGGCAGATTAATCCAATAAAATACGATATTCATAAATGGAAAAGCTTTTATTATTAAACTTGATTGAGAAAACTAATGAGCGCGAGTCAATTAATGAATGTTTACCTCAATATTTGACTATCATAATTTTTTTCACATTTGAAAATAATTTTCTCACAAATAAAATTAAAAGATAAAAATAAAACAATAGATATTTATTTATGTTTTATTAAAAAATAAAACAATTTTTATTTTATTACTTATTTATTTATAATGATAATAATAATAATTTATTATAATTTATAATTATAATTATTTATTTATAACAAATAAATAGTAAATATGTAAATAATAACTAATAAATAAATATTAAATTAATAATGCAATTTCATTTCACGATTCAAAATTCGAATTCCGAGTAAATGAAAAATAATTCGCTACATTTTTTTTTAAAAAGCATGAAATATTTGAAAGAGTTCTTAAATTTTCCAGTTGAGTGCAAATAAAGTGCATTTCACACACATTTTTCATATATAAAACTAGACCATAAGTTTCGTATTTTCTTCATAAAATGTAATTGAATTTATTCTTTCATAAAATTTTTGATATAGTGAAAAATATTTTGTTACTTAATGTTTAACTTGAAATATGAATTTTTAAAGAATTTCAAGATTAAAACTTTTTTAAAAATTCAATTATTAACTATTTATTATTATTATTATTATTATTGTATTAAATAATTATTCTTGTTTATTAATTTCAAAAATTTTAATAAAATTTCTCCCAAGAATTCAATTATTATTTATATAAATAATAACATTCTTCGTGAGAACTCAATTATTTTTGTCCAAAATGCCAATAAATTCTTTGAAACAATTGAATTACTTTCAATACAACTTTAATAAAATTTCATGAAAAAATTAAATTTTTAAACAAATTTTTAATAATTTTTTTCGTAAAAATTCAAATATTTTCTAAAATTTTAATAAATTCTTCGAAACAATTTAATTATATTTATAAATAGAAAAATTCTTTGCATAAATTCAATTATTTTTTAAAAATATTTTAAATATTTTAAAATATTTTAAAATATTTTAAAAATATTTTTAAAAAAAAACCCATTTTTTTTAATTTTTCGAAACAATTTAATTATTTTCAAACGAATTTCAGGAAGTAATTCAATTTTTTCATAATTCAGGATAAAAAATTTCCAATAGAATTCAATTATTTTCCAAAATTTCAATAAATTCTTTGAAACAATTCAATTACTTTCAATACAATTTTAATAAAATTTCATGAAAGAATTTAATTTTTAAACATATTTTTAATAATACTTTTCGAAAAAATTCAAATGTTTTCTAAAATATTAACAAATCCTTCGAAACAATTTAATTATTTTTAAACAAATTTCACGAAATAATTCAATTTTTTCATAATTCAGTACAAAAAATTTCCAATAGAATTCAATTATTTTCCAAAATTTCAATAAATTCTTCGAAACAATTTAATTATATTTGTAAATAGTCAAATTTGCAAAAAGTAAATTTTGAAAAAAACAAATTTTACGAAAGAATTCAAATATTTTTCTTAATTCACTATAAAATTTTTCAAAATATATTAATTATTTTCTAAAATTCCAATAAATAAAAACAGTACATTCGAAACATTATAAATATATTTATGAATAATAAAATTTATTGCAAAAATTTAATTATTTAATTAATTAATTTTATTATTTTGAAAAAAACAAATTTCACGAAAGAATTCAATTTTTTCTTCATTCACTACAAAATTTTTCAACAGATTTCAATTATTTTCTAAAATTTCAATAAAATTCTTAATATTTAAATTTTTAATTTCAAATTATTAACAAAGAACAAACGCAATTATTTTACAAACTTGAAAGAAATTGTTCATAAAATTCAATTATTTTCGCAATTTTTAATTAAAATTATAATAAAATATTAATAATAATAATAATAATAATAATAATAATGATGACTAATTTTTTTCATTTTAATTCTGTTGCAGCAAAATGAAGCTTGATGTGGATAGAGACAAGGCTCTAGAATTATTCGGAAAATTCATTAGAACAAAAAATGTTAGCAGTTTGCAGGGCGAACAAAAAACTAGGGCCGGACAAGTTTGTCCTCCAGAATCTAAGCAGAAACTACAGGTAAATATAATTCTTCTTTTTTTTACATTTCAATTTTTTTTTTCAAATCGTAATTAAAACAAAAAAATCCGAATACCCGGATATTTCATTTTCTTCTATAGTGCGATCGTAAAATCTATTTTCAATCTTTAATAATAATTAAAGTCGTGAAAATATATTTCTTCTTCTTTCAATTATGAAAGCTCATCATGTTCCTTTTTTTTAATATAATGGAAGTAGAATTTTTTTTCGTCAGCATTATTATGACAATATTAATTTAAAATGCTATAATTAAGATGATAGCTAATAATAATTATGATAATAAAAATAGAAATAGGAACGAAAATAATAGTGCCTAATAATAGTAATAAAAAATACTAATAATAATAGTAATAAAAAATACTAATAATAATGATAGTAATAAAAATTCTAATAATAATGATAATAATAAAAATTCTAATAATAATGATAATAATAAAAATAATTATTATCATTACAATTTAAAATGTCATCCTCGAAATTAAATAATATAATCGAAAAGCGGATTTATAATAGTTGCATTAGATATATATATATATATCGGCTTTCCACGAAGCATTTGCAAATATTCTTCAACAAAATTCACACAACTGTGGTCAATTTCCGACGCATGCATCAGAATTTCCGTCTGATGTTGATTATAGAGAGAAAATTAATTACAAGGTCGCGTTTGAATGTATATGTCAATTTTGTGACAAGTTATAATTATCTCGTTACACTTCCCCATTCAGAATAAGATTTTATTATCATTAATGAAACAATACCCTCTAAATTTGAAATATAATCACTTTTCAACTAATCCAACTGCACTGTGATTCGTTTATCACTATAATTCACTTTGAGGCAAATTAAAAAAAAAACATCCCACAACTAAAACTTTTTCCAATTATTTCCTAAATATACAATTATATATAAATAATGAGAAATAATTTTTATATTAATTAATTATTTTTATATAAAAGAGGAAATTAAATTTTCTGCGCAGATAAAGAGAATTCTATGTTTCTGTAAATTAATAAAAATATTTTGTAAATTAAAACAATTTTATAAAATAAAAAATATTAATAAATTAAAAATAATTGTATAAGTTAACAATTTTTATGAATTAAAATTAAACAAATTTTTTAAATAAAGAGAAAATTTTAGAAATCAAAAGAAATGTTAATTTTCTAAATTAAAAAAATTTTATACATTAAAAAAATTGTATAAATTAAAACAATTTTATGAATTAAAAAATTTTTTTAATAAGGAGAAAATTTTAGAAACCAAAAGAAACGTTAATTTCTAAAAAATAAAATTTAATCTCTGCAAAGTAATTACGAAAAGAAGGTAATATAAGAAACTTTTGAAGGACCCGAAGGAAAATGTGAAAAACAGATTCATTAAAGAGTTCATGGAATGTCTTTTTTGTATTAACAACTAAAAAATTACACCGCAAGCATTATTTGATCAAAAAGAGAAAAGGAACTTAGTCGTTTGAAACAAACGAACAATTCTTGTTACGTTTCGTTTAGGAGTTTGAAACTAGTTCACAATCGGTTACCAGACGTGAAACAAAGTTTGCGCCAATAGCAGATCTTTTAGCGCCGCACTGACTATATATATTCTTGATATATTCTAAACTTTATACCATTTGAGCGCAAAAAAAAAAAGAATTCTCATTTTACTTTTTTCTACTCAAGCAAAAGAAAAAAAAAATTTTCTTTTCTTAAGAACGGAAAGGCCTCTTTTCTCTCACAGGCAATTGGTTTGAGTTAAAGGAAATTTTATCCGGTTTAAGAGAATGAGAGAAATCCATTTGAATAAAAGAAAATAAATTAAGTTTAAAGAATTCAAGATAAGAGAAGAGAGATCTCAACTGAATGAAAATGAAGCTTATCAATAGAAATTGTGTATATTTTCATTTTCCAATCCTTCGTGTGTTGTTAATTGAAATTGAAGACTAGGATATATACACGTTGGAGAAATATTGGAAAATAACACTAAACTTCTATATATGTTTAGCACAATTTGTTTCTCATTTTCGTTGAACATTTTAAACCTGCCAATAGAAATATAGCGTCAATAAAGAAAATTTATTCTAAACGATAAAAAAGCTGAAAAAAAAGATTAACAAAAAAATTTTTTTAATAATTAAACTACATATTTATTATTAACTAGAAACTTATTCGAAAACATCATCAACTTCATCTTTAAATAAATATTTAATAATTATTTTCTCATATACAAATTAGGATTTACAAACATTCAATTTTTTTTTATTTATTCTTTAAAGAATTAAATTATTTTCAAAGAATTAATATTTTTTTCATTATATTTTCAAAATAGTTTGGCAACATTCAATTACTTTCAATGTCTACTATTTCAAATAAAAATTGAATTCGTTTGTTAAATAGTTAACAAACGAATTCAATTATTTAAAAAGAAATTTTAATAAAAATTCGTCTCAAGAATTCAGTTATTTTCAAAAGTAATAAATTCTTTGCAAAAAATACAAATATGTTAAAAAATTTACAAAAATTCTCGTCAATTTTCAATTACTTTAAATAATAAATAATACCAACAATAAATCATAATTTAAATTTACAATAAATAATAAAATTTTTCTCCGACATTTAAAAATTTGTATAGAAATTAATAAAAATTGTATAATGTAAAATTTTTTAATACAATTCGTGGCAGAAGTTCAATTATTTTTAATATGTACAATTTATATCAAATTCTGCGAAAAATGAAATTATTAAAAAAAATTATTTTTAAAAAATTTATTAAAATTTGTCAAGAGAATTCAATTATTTAAAAATTTGTTAAAATTCTTTCTGAAAATTCAATTAACAAAAACATTGAATTATTTAATAAAATATTTATATTAAAAGTATGAACAATTCAAATTTTCAAAGATTTTAATTTAAAAACCGTTGAAAACTTTGAATTATTTCTAAAAGTTTAAATAATAATTGAATTCCCTTAACAAATATTTTGATAAAATCTTTTAGAATAATTTCAGTTTTCGAGAAATTTAATGAAACGAATTTGATAAAATACAATTTAAATTCTGTCAAGAATTTTGTTAAAATTTTTCCAACTAATTGAATTTCGGAGAAAAATTGATTGATTTATAAAAATAATTGAAATTTTTGCTAAAATTTTTGTAAATTAATTAAATTTCTACGAAGAATTGTATTGAAATTATTTTTTAAAAAATTGAGACTTTACATAAAAATTTCATTAAAATCTTTAAAAATAGTTTAATTCTTTGAACAATAAAGAAAAAAAAATAATTGCATTTTTAAGAACAATTATTTTACTATACTTTTAATTATGAAAAGATTTTAAAAATAATTTTATTTTCTGGAATAAAGTTGTTATTTATTGTCGATATAATTGAATTCTTTTAAAGAATTATTTTAAGTAAACAATTTAATTCTTGGGAAGAATTTTATTAAAATCTAAAAAAACAGATAAATTATTTTAAAAATGTATTTATATTAATTTCTTTCAAACAATTTTGTTGAAATTTTCAAAAATAATTGATTTTCCGAGAAGAGTTTTATTATTTATATAAAAAAATAATTTCTTTGGACAAAATTTTTATTATTTATATTTAAATAATTTTTTCCACAAAATTTTTTTAAAAATGTTTAAAAAGAATTAAATTTTTGTGAAAATTTTTTGTTATTTTTTTAAAATACTTGAGTTCTTCATAAGAATTTTATGAAAACTATTTTAAATAATTAATATCTTTGAAATATAATAAATATTATAAATATTTTTTATTTTAAATAACTGAATTCTTCTGGAAATATTTATTTGTAAAAATAAATGAATTTTTCTATTAATTAATAAAAAATAGTAACAAAAATAATTAAAATTCTTTAATGAGAGTTTTATTATTCATCAAAATAATTGAATTCTTGCCTAGAACTTTGTGAAAAAATTTTTTTTTAAATTGAATTTCGAGGAAAATTGTTATTATTAGTGAAACTATTCGAATTATTGTGAAGAGTTGCAAAAAAATTTTGTTATATAATTCATTTTTTTGAATTTTTTTAAAAATGTTATTCTAAATTAATTGAATTCCTATAAAAGTTTGATTATTTATGAAAATAATTGAATTTTGGATTAATTTTCTCAATTTCATTTCTAAATAATTATAAATTTCTTTGCAAAATTTTATCAATTTAAAAATTAATTTAAAATTGAAATTTTACAAAAAATTTTCATTTAGAAAAAATTAAATCAAAAGAAATTGTTACCAAAAAAAATTATCTTAAATACAATTTTAATTCAATTTGTTAAAAATAATTTAACTATTTCTTTTAGATTTTAATAAAATTCTTGCCAAGAATTAAATTATTTACATAAATAATTAATCAAAAGAATTTCATTATTATATCGATAAATAACAACATTATTTCAGAAAATTTCATTATTTTGAGTCTTTTTAAAATTTATTGTCAAGAATTTGAATTGAATTCTTTGTATAAAATTTAATTATTTTTAAAAACTTTGTTGTAAAACTTTTTTTTATTTAACTACTTCAAATTGTAAATGTAAATGCAACTATCTTAAAATTGAATTAATTTTCAAATATTTATGTAAAATTAGATTTTGAAGAATTTTTCAGTTTTTCGATGAAAAAATTCCCTGGACTTTTCCAGGTTTTTTTCAAATACTTATAAAATTTCCTGAAACTTCCAGGTTTTCCAGAAAAAAAAATAAAAAAGATTCTTTTCCCTTCAATCGAGAATGGTAAACAAAAAAAAAACCCCCAATCTAATAAATTCAGAATTCTAATTGGAATGTACAATAAGTAATTACTTCATTATAATGTGTATAGAGTTTAGCGCGATATTTATCCGTTTTGTATAAGGTACTTCCTAAAGATTAGAGAAGCTCCAGTTTCATTCTTTATTTAGCATCGTTCCAAGCACACCTGGGTTATCTTTTGCGATTACTACGTTCCTTCACATGTCTACCTATCGTGTAACAATGCCCTATCACTGAACTAATAGCTATTGAGTGTTTAGTTATTCTCACAAGAGATCAATATATGAAAAACATAAAACGCTTTTTTTTTCCTATCCTTTCAGGTCAATTACGTCTATCATAATTAAAAAAAAAAAAAAAGTATAAATATAGTTCCACTGTTATTGTCTAGACGATTATAGCCCATAACTGCATTTTACATGAGTACTTATATTTCCCCTTTAAACCAAAATCAATAAATTCTTTACACCATCGTCAATTCTGAACATTGACAACATAACGCGGAAATAAATTAATACCTTACTGTTAAAACAACAACTTCCGAAAACTGTTAGATGCTTGAGAAATAAAATAATTGTTAGACGGTTTTAGGTGCTTAAGAAATAAAAATTGTTACACGGTTTTAGGTGCTTAGCAAATAAAAATTGTTACACGGTTTTAGGTGCTTAGCAAATAAAAATTGTTAGACGGTTTAAGGTGCTTAACAAACAAAAATTGATACACGGTTTTAAGTGATTAACAAATAAAAATTATCACACGGTTTTAGGTGCTTAACAAATTATTTTCCTATGCTATTAATAATGTTATCAATCTACGTTCGTTAATTTAGTGATCATTAAATTAATTCCAATGTTCTATTTCTTTACTGTTTGTTTTCCTACTGTTTTGAAAAATCGAGGCCTCTTTAAAATATCGACAAATTATTTTTTATACTCCCATACAATTCTTTTCCTTCAAAAACCCACTTTTAATCTTTAACCCCTGACTTCTCAAAGTATATATGTATATTTTTCGCGAATATTTCCATTTCCATGTTGAATTTTCATTCTGAAAACAGAGAATTTCAAATGAACCTTTGTCCTCTCAATAAACAGAATCTCTTATTGAAACTTGTACTTTAGCAATATATAGTGAAGCTTGCATTAGTCTGCATCGAACTTTCCAAGGAACGTCGAAAAAGTTTTCAGAATTAAATTTTCAAACTAATATCCAATATTGATAGAAAGTATAATCTGAAACATTACTTCAATACAAAGATGCTGATATACTATTATATAATACTCGCCTATCGGACTCTTAAAATACACAACCGAACGAGAACCCAACGAAAATTTGCAATCTTTATTATAATCAAAATTACGTCACTGAAGTTCGCAACGTTCATTATCAACGATTGAAAGAAAAAAATTATTCTTCTACTAAACAAATAATATTTTTTGATCACAAACACTTTTTTGTAATTCATTATTAAAAAAATTAATCGTACTATTTTCTTTAGAAAAATTTATAGAAACATGTCTCGACGTTCAAATTGGAGTTCAAATTAAAAAATTTAATTCTTCTTTAAATTCAAATTTTTATTCTGAAATACTAAGTCTCTTATTAAAAAATAAATTATCAGTCTTCGTATATTCGATGATTAATTCAAAAAAAATTGTATCAAAAAGAAGGTTTAAAACTAAAATAGAAAGAAGAGTAAAAAAGGACCTTAATCGAAACATTAAATTTGACGACAAAAAAAGACACCTTATAGACACTTTACAAAACTGACAAAAAATTTCATTCTTTATTTTATTTTTGTAACTTTTTTCCAATATCCATTCTTCCATAAAAATTTTAATTTAATTTCTAATAAAAATAATTAGATTCCATTAAAAAAATAAATTTACTTCTTGTTCTTTCTTATCCCGCTGGAAAATCGAATTTCCGCAACGAATCTTATTATTCAGGAAAGAATTTAAATATTTATAAAAATAATTTAGTTCTTGCGAAGAATTTTGTGACGATTTTTAAATAATTCATTTCTATCGACTAGTTTTAGGTAATTTTTAATTTAAATCATTTTAATAAGCATTGTTTAAATAATGAAAAATTTTCATCTTCATGATATAAAAGCATTAAATTCTAGTGAAAAAATTTAACAATAAACGAATTCTTTCGAACGGTTTTATTAGAATTTTTAAAAATATTTGAATTTTCAATGAGAATAATTTTATTATTTTCAAAAAATAATTGAAATTCTTGTGATGAATATTGATATTTATGAAAATAATTGAATTTTGCAAGGAATTTTATTAAAATTGAATTGAATTTTACAAGGTATTTTATTAAAATGCCTCAAAATGATTGAATTTTCGGGAAGAATTTTGTTATTTATCTTTAATAATTGAATTCTTTCGAAGAATTAGTTATACATTAATAATTAAACTCTAGGGAAGGATTTTATTAAAATCTAAAAAAATAGTTAAATTAAAAATGTATTTTAAAATAATAAATTTCTTTTAAATCAATCTAATATTTTTGTAAATAATTTGATTCTTATACAAAGAATTATAAAATTAATTTTTTCAAAATTTAATAAATATTCTGAAAGTTTTATTTTACAATAATTAAATTCCTGAGAAATTTTTCTTATCTCCTATTCTTCCTGAGAAAAGAATTAAATTTTTAGGAAAATTTTTAAAACATTTAAATAATTGAATTCTATTTGAAAATTTAAAAATAATTAAATTTTACAAAGAATTCAATTAGAATTTTTTACAATAGATTTTAAAATGACTCAAAAAAAATTAAATTTTCTAGAATAATATTGTTATTTATTATCGATATAATTGAATTGTTTTGAAGAATTATTAATATAAATAATATAATTCTTGGGAGAAATTTATTAAAATCTAAAAAAAATAGTTAAAATATTTTCAAAAAAAAAATTGAATTAAAATTGTATTTAAAATAATGAATTTTTTTTTAACAAATTTATTGAAGCATTTGAAAATAATTGAATTTCTGTAAAAAAAAATGTAATATTTTTGTAAATATTTGAATTCTTACAAAAAATTCTAAGAAAAAACATTTTTTTGAATACTTGATATTTTCAAGGCACTGAAATTAAATTGTTAAGAATAATTATATTTTTTAGAACAATTCCTGTAGTTTTGTGTTAAAAATAATTGAAATCCTCCAATAAGTTTTATTATTTTTGAAAATAATTTGAATAGTTGTTAAGAATTTTATTAAAATTTCAAAAATTATTCAACTTCTGATAAGACTTTTATAAAAATTGTTTTAAATAATTAATTTTGGCGAAATATATTAAATTCTATAAATATTTAAAATTTTTAATAACTAAATTCTTCTGGAAATCTTTATTTGTAAAAATAAATGAATTTTTCTATTAATTAACAAAAAATAGTAACAAAAATAATTAAAATTCTTTAATGAGAGTTTTATTATTCATGAAAATAATTGAATTCTTGTCTAGAACTTTGTGAAATTTTTTTTTAAATTTCATTTCGAGCAAAATTGTTATTATTAGTGAAACCTTTCGAATTATTGTGAAGAACAAGGTATAAATTTTGTTAAATAATTGATTTTTCTGAATTTTTTTTTAAAATGCTATTCTAAATTAATTGAATTCTTGTGGAAATTTGATTATTTATCAAAATAATTAAATTCTGGATTAATTTTATCAATTTTTATTTCTAAATAATTCGAAATTTGTAAACAAATGAAAAATTTAAAAAATTTTTCCAAAGTAATTGAATGTTGAATTTAAAATAATTGAATCGTTTAAAGAATTCGATTGTAATTTTTGAGAATAGTATTGATTTCGAATATTTTTTTTGAATATAATTGAATTTCGAATATCATTTTAAAATAATTGAATCGTTTAAAGAATTCGATTATAATTTTTGATAATAGTATTGATTTCGAATATTTTATGAAAATTATTGAATCGTTTTAAAAAATTGAATTATTTTTTTTTGAGAATAATTTTTTGAATTTTAAATTTCATAATTATAATCACAAGTATAATTACAAATCACAATAACTATTTTTACATCAATATAAAAAAAAAATTTTTTTACCCCAATTAGACATAATTTCCTTCCAATTAATAAAAAGAAAGAGAAAGAGAATCAGAATTTAATATCAGCAATGAATTTTCTTTGGTTTTGCAGAAGTGCCTGACAACACTGGACCTGACATCCCTTGGAGTGGGATCTTGCGTAGGAACAGGAATGTATTTGGTCGCGGGAATGGTAGCACGTACTGTGGCTGGGCCCGGGGTTGTGATTTCGTTTGTCATTGCGGCGGTGGCCTCAATTTTTTCCGGTATTTTCATCACTAAAATTACATTAAAATTGATTTTTTTTTCATTCAACATATATAAATTTGTTCCCCTTTTTATAATTGGTTAACTGTAGAATTATCTAATTTCAATTGCAAACTCGATTGAATTTTCCCCTTATATATACGTATATAGCTACGGAATCTCTAATTTCTCTTTAATTCGTAAAATTTAAAAAATTTACATTCAATTTTAATTTCGTAAAATATAAAAAATTTACATTCGATTTTTATATCGTAAAATATAAAAAATTTACAATTCTCCCTATTAGCATGTATAATACGACATAAGAACAAAAGTTGAGAAAATATCAAAAATTTATAATATTTTTAAATATGCTGTCGCATTTTAAATATGCGACAGAAAAGAAGTGAATAAAGTCAGAAAAGAGGGGATGAATAAAAAATAAGTGAGGGTTTCTGTATATTAAAAGTTAAATGAACAATTTCGAGAAAAGTAATTATTGATTAGAGTTTGTATGGCAATAAAACGTTTTGTGTGTTGGAAAATTTATAATTCACCTCATTTCCTGATAGTAAAGGATATATTTTTTCTCTTTTTTTTTCTAGTTCAATTATTTAAGATGATCCCGTTAGCGATAAAACTTAAATGTTTGGAAGAGATTTTAGAATAAGACACATATTCCCTGGGGGTTTTGAGATTTTGCTATACGCTCGCGTAACTGTGTAGAATAAATTCCCTTTCGTACGTTTTTAAAAAAAAGGGTTCGGAAGTGAAATCTTTTCTTTTACTCTGTGAAAGTTAAAATTTCTTTTTCTTTGTCAATTTGAATGTTGCAGTTCTTGTATATTTTTTAAAAAATGTTCAATTTAGAATACAATAGGTTTTATGGAATGGTTTTTTTATTTATCTTTCTAAAAAGAAAAAAAAGAATTGTAAGTTTAAAATTTAAATAATTGGCAGTTTAAATGTTAAATAATTGTTACTTAAATATTTAAACTGTTCCTTAAATATTTAAATTGTTACGTAAATATTTTAATAATTGTTATTTGAACATTTGAACAATTGTAACTTAAATATTTAAATTGTTACTTGAATATTAAAACAATTGTAACTTAAATATTTAAATTGTTCTTTAAATATTTAAATAATTTTACTTAAATATTTTAATTGTTACTTGAATATTCAAACAATTGTAACTTAAATATTTGAACAATTGTAACTTAAATATTTAAATTGTTACTTAAAGATTTTAATTTTTACTTAAATATTTAAACACTCGTTACTTAAAGATTTAAATTTTTACTTAAATATTAAAACAATTGTTTTTTTTAAATCAAAATCATTGTTATTGCTTCAAAACAAAAACAATATTTTTTGTCCCAAGCACTATTAATCATAACAGCCACTTTTGAATGGAGTGACAATTTACGACTACTTTTAAAAAAAAATGTTAATCCATCCTGCAACAATTTAACCACAATTTTTCAAGCAACCGTGAAGAAAGTTTCGAGAAATTATGACATGGCTATAATTTTTAAAACTTCCTTAATATCGCGCACCAAAAACACAACATTTTTCTTCTTTACTTCAAAAAAAAAAAAACTTTTTATTTATTTTTTTTTGTAATTAACTAACAAATCTTTCTTTTACAACAAAAGATTATCAGGGTTGCCACAAAAATTACATTACATTTTTCCCGGACCCTAAAAAATATTCTGATTAACTCCAAAAATTATCAAATACTCAAAAAAAAATTCTGCCATGAGCTTTATTATTTATGAAAATAATTAAAATTCCGAAAAGAAAATTTATTGTTATTCATAAAGAGAATTGAAATTTTAAAGACAATTCTAAACATTTTTTGAATGTAATTGAAATTCTACGAAGAATTTTATTACTTTTGAAAATAATTAAATTATTGTAAAGAAGTTAATAAAAAATTTGATAAAAATTAAATTCTTGTGAAATTTTTATTATTTATAAAAATAATTAAATGTTTCAGTAGAATTACATTAAAATTTTTTTGTAACTGAATTCTTTTGGAAAATTTTATTAAAATAGTAAATAAGTATTCAAATTATTTGAATAGAGGGACAATTTTAAAAAAAATGTTTGAAAATAATTGAATTTTGGAAAAAATGTTATTATTTATAAAAAATAATTGAAATTTTGACGAAAATTATTAAATTTTTTGAAAATAATTTAATTTTCACATAGAATTTTATTATTTATAATAATAATTGAATTTCTACGAAGAAATTGATTATTTTTTGATAAAAATTGAATTTCTGTCAAGAATTTGATTATTTTTGAAAGTAATAACATTTTTACCAAGATTTTTATAATATTTATGAAATAATTGAATTTAAAAAATTTTTTTATACAAATTTTTGAAAATTAATGAATTTTTTCAAAGAATTTTATTATTTTTGAAAATTATTGCAATTTTATTAAGAATTTTTATTGAATTTTTCAAAAATAATTAGTTTTCGAAAAGAATTTTATTATTTATAAAGATAATTGAAATTGAAAAATTCCAGACAAAATAAAAAAAAGATAAATTGACAACAATTCAAAGAATTTTTTAAAATAATTGAATTTCCAACGAAGAAATTGATTATTTTTTGATAAAAATTGATTTCCTATCAAGAATTTGATTATTTTTGAAAATAATAACATTTTTACCAAGATTTTTATAATATTTATGAAATAATTGAATTTAAAAAAATTTTTATACTACTTTTCGAAAATAATTCCATTTTTTCAAAGAATTTTATTATTTTTCAAAATAATTGAACGTAAAATGTAAATTAAAAATCCTCCGAAGAATATATAATTTTTTCCATAATTTTTTAAATTAAAAATCCCTTAATTTTCAGACCAGTGGCAATCCCGATTAATATTTACCTCGCATTTAGTGCATAAATCTAAATTGCAAATTTCTTCATAATTACAAAATAATTTTCAAAAAATATTATAAAACATAAAATTCTAACAATAATGAAAAAACCAATTTTTTAAATATCAAATGAATAAGAAATTTTTTGCAAATAAAAATAAAAATCTCCTTTTGCTAAATAATACAGATTTTAGTGATGTAAATACTGCGCTGCTATTACGGAGGAAAAAAATTAAAAAATTCCTCCGCGTTAAATTAAAAAGAAATCAATTTCAAACCGTTATAAAAGATTTTAATTATGATCATCATTAGGTAACGATGAACGTTCATATTAATCACTCATAAATGACAAACCTTCCACAATTTCGTGTAAATGTAAACTATCCATCGCACCTCTATAATCGCTTATCGTTCCTGTAATGGGATGTCACAGCTTGATTCGATGGCTAACGTTATTCGCTATTTGTTTCTAATATTGATTTCATGTATAAAACCATTTTCATACTGGGAATAATTACCTACTATTCTATTTTTATCCTTTATTTACACTTTCGAGACAAAATTATTTCATTAAAACGATTTCTTTCTTAATTAAATTAATAAATTTTATTTACAACTTTGTTTTTATAAATAAATAAATCTTTATTAGTTATAAATTAAATTTAGTAATTTAATTGAATTTAAATTTAGTCTGTTTGGTTATAAATTAAATTTAGTAATTTAATTTAATTCAAACTTAGTCTGTTTGGTTATAAATTAAATTTAGTAATTTAATTTAATTTAAATTTAGTCTGTTTAGTTATAAATTAAATTTAGTAATTTAATTTAATTCAAATTTAGTCTGTTTGGTTATAAATTGATAAACAGTTGTGGTCGTTAGTCAAGAAATGAAGAATTTTTTTTTTTTTTTTTTTTTTTTTTTTTTAATGTTGAATAAAAAATAATTTTTGAAATTAATGAAAAGTGAGTAAAACCAGTGGTATTCGTAACTACACCAATAGAGTGGTATAAACATGAAATATTCAGACTCAGTGCTAGTAGTCAATTTTACGTCAGACACGTTCCTTCCTTTCTCTTCGTTTTTCCCCTCGAAAAAAACAACAAAAGATAAACTATTTTTACACTTCTTTCTATTTACGGTTACAAAAGTCTATTAATTATTTATAAAGAAAATTCCAACTTTTACGTCCATGCAGGTGCGCGGTTCCCCCACCCCCTCCCCCTCCCCCTTGTACTACATACACTTGGTATAGTTGATGTATCAAAATGAATGTTTCCAAACTTACACATTGGATGGGATTTCGTGACACATTCTTTTTATTTATTTAGAGATCCACGATATATGTTCTACTGTTAAAAGACTGTCAGGTATTCTCGTGGCTTTCACACAGTGAAAGAAAAAGAAAGAAAGAGAAAGAAAAAGAAAGAAAAAAAAATAAAAAAAAATAAAAAAAAAACAGAAAAAACCAGAAGAAAAAGAAAAAAACAAAAAGAAACAGAAGAAAAAGAAAAAAACAAAAAGAAACAGAAGAAAAAGATAAAAACAGAAAGAAAAAAAAGAAAAAGAGAAAAATAGAAAGAAATAAAGTAAAAAGGAAAGAAAGAGAGAAAAAAGAAAGAAAAAAAGAAAGAAAGGAAGAAAGAGAAGGAGAGTGAACTCAAAAGTTACCAACAAAAGTGAACTTACACTCAAAGAGATATTCTCCTTCTTCTTCTTCACCTTCTTCTTTTTTTTCCATCATCTTTCTCTACATAGTAGCATCAATTAAAGTCCAAATCAAAATTGTTATAAATTGCTCTCCTATGTATAATTCTAAAAAGTAGGTTACCTCCAACAATCGTAAAACTGAACGAGACTAATAAATTCATCCTTCTATATTGACAAATGGAATTATTTTGTCCATAATTAAATTTATGGCGAAATTAATGAGAATGCAATTTGCACAAGTTCAACTAATGATAGAGTGGAAAAGGCTAAAAGGGAAAATAATAGACTACTTCAAGGAGTTGATGGAAAGTTTCCGTATAAATTTGTTGCACTATGCGAATTGTTACTAAACTGACAATATTGTGACTGACAAACACCCAGACGATCCATAGAAAAAAATTATTTCTTTTCTCTTATTTATTGAAGAAAAATAATCCTTCTTTAACGAGTTTTTTGAGAAAAAATAAAGGTACTTTAATTATAGAAATAGAACAAGTTTTTTGGGAAAAAAATAATGGTACTTTAATTACAGAACAAGTATTGTAAGCAAATATAATGGTACTTTCATTATAAAACAAGTTTTTTGAGAAGAAAATAATGGTACTTTCATTATAGAACAAGTTTTTTGAAAAAAAGATAATGGTACTTTACTTTTAGAACAAGTTTTGTAAGAATAAATAATGGTACTTTACATATAGAACAAGTTTTGTAAGAAAAAAGAATGGTACTTTAATTATAAAACAAGTTTTTTGAGAATAAAATAATGGTACTTTACTTATAGAACAAGAATTGTAAGCAAAAATAATGGTACTTCAATTGTAGAACAAGTTTTTTGGGAAAAAGATAATGTACTTTAATTACAAAACAAGTTTTGAAAGCAAACATAATGGTACTTTAATTACACAACATGTTTTGTAAGCAAACATAATGGTACTTTAATTATAGAACAAGTTTTTTGAGAAGAAAATACTGGTACTTTACTTATAGAACAAGTTTTGTAAGAATAAATAATGGTACTTTACTTGTAGAACATGTTTTTTAAGAAAAAAAGAATGGTACTTTAATTGTAGAACAAGTTTTTTTCAGAAAAGATAATGGTACTTTACTTATAGAACAAGTTTTGTAAGAAAAAATAATGGTACTTCAATTGTAAAACAAGTTTTTTAGGAAAAGATAATGGTACTTTTCTTAAAGAACAAGTTTTGTAAGCAAAAACAATTGTACATTAATTATGGAACAAGTTTTTTGAGAAAAAAATTAATTATTTAACGATTGTAGGAAAAAAATAATGGCCCTTTAGTTATTAAACAAGGTTTGTAAGAAAAAATAATGGTCCCTTAATTATTAAACAAGATTTGTAAGAAAAAATAATGGTCTCTTAATTAATACACTAGTTTTGTAAGCAAAAAAATGTCACTTTAATTATTGAATAAATTTTGAAGGAAAAAATAATGGTACTTTAATTATTGTATTGTAATTAAAAAATAATGGTACTACTTTGATGATTGTATACAAGTATTTAGACATCTAATTTCTCTCTCTAGGAGCCTGTTACGCCGAATTCGGTGTCAGAGTGCCTCACACAACTGGCAGCGCTTATATGTACAGCTACGTGACAGTAGGAGAATTAATAGCGTTCATTATTGGATGGAACATGGTGCTTGAGTACCTTATAGGTACGAGTGCGTGTGCCTGTGCGCTTAGCGCTTGTTTGGATGCCTTGGCGAATGGTGCCGTTTCCGGAGCCATAAGCAACAGCGTTGGTACCATTTTCGGTAAGTCTATATCGACAATCTCATAAAATTTATCGCCGTCTGATAACCTTTGAATTTTACTCCACACAAACCAGTGTTACAATCATGAACTTTATGCACTCAATCAAATCCATTTCCATCAAAAAAAAGAAAACTTTCCTTTCTATTTCCTTTTTTTAAATTACTCTTTTTTTAATTCTAGTCGCACTTATTTTACTTCCGGAATAAAGAAACCAAGGTTCAAAGTATTAGAATTAACAATTAAAGGGAAATGGAAAAAATAATGTTTAAAGTATTAAATCTAACAATTAAAGGGAAATAGAAAAAATAATGTTTAAAGTATTAGAACTAACAATTAAAGGGAATAGTAAAAATAAGGTTGAAAGTATTAGAACCAACAATTAAAGGGAATTTTCGACGGAATTCATCTCTTAGTAAAAATTCTCTCTTTAAAACAAACAATTTAAATGATCATTCAAAGACCATAAATCTTCATCTCAAGTACAATAAAATGCATTATTCATGGAATGGACAAATAAAAAAAAGAAAAAGAGGGGAAAAAAGTTAACAGTTCGTTTTTAGAGCGTCAACAGTAAACACGCACAAGATATGTTAGAAGAAAAATTCTCCACATACAATGTGAAATCGATATTTACTGTCAACGTTATTTGCTGAAATGACTTTCTCTCCTCTGATTGAATGACAATTAATTCGAATTATTTCCCACCTAACGTTTCTTAAAACAAACATTTTCCTTCTATCCTTTTCTATTCTTTATACCTTTTATAAACATTTATACCCTTTTATAACCCTTTATACCCTTTTATATCATTTTGTTATACTTTATACCTTAATTCAGAATCCCTTAAAAATCTTTTCAACCTGAAAATTCGTTTTTCTCTATAGTATGCATCAATTTAATTACAAATATAATAAAATAAACTTTCATGTAGTATATATATTTCGCTAGTCAATTAATTAAAATGAAAATAATTTGATAAACTAAATATAAATATAGAACCATTAACGAAACACACCGATTCAACGTATCAATTATCAATTAATTTAATTAAAACTTTCCTCTGTTACAAAAGGAGTATTCATTCGAAATAAAAATTAATGAATTGAAAAGTAAACTATATAAATTACACGCCCGGGTGTTTATTGTACCCGTTTTGCTTCTATTACATCAATAAATCTATTTATAAACAAAGTAGAAACACGGGGGTGAAAAATGTATCAGGAAAAAATTAGTCATTTTGAACGACAACTCTCCTATATACACTCAACTATCTAATGGCTTTGAAGGGTCTCTGAACTAAAATAGGAGTATTGTGTGTGTGTATTGTGTCGAAAAGAGGAGACTTCATCAAATCTACACACATTATACAACTCTTCAGACAATAAACCGTAAACATGTTTACGTTTCACTCGACTCCGTTGAACTTTGCACATTTAACTATATAGCCATACGCCAGTTCATAACATAAATCCAGACATCATTCACTAAATTTCCCCTTGTTCCTTATCAATTAAAACTTAAAAATATTCTAACAAGCAGTGGTCAGGAAAGTTATTTTCCTCCAGGAATATGAGAAATACTATTTTTGATTTTTTACCGACTACTGACTATTAGAAGGCAAAGAAGTGTTAAGAGAAGCAAAAAAAAAGAAGAAGATATGAAAAGAAAGCTACCGGATGAGACACATTTTGCCTTTCATTTCATGAAAAAGAGAACTTGAAACGTTCTTGATACTATTGGTTGATTTCTCCTGGGTAACTTTTAGAAGAGATAAAAAGAGTCTTCTCGGCATTTACGATCGGTCGCTTCATTTCTTTCCACTTTTGCAAACGACAAATTTCCCTTTCGACCTCATCAATAATGTTTGGATTTCCAAAAAATAAAATCGTATTCGAAAATTACCATTTTACCATCAGGTAAAACGAACACTATTTTTATCAATCGGTAATTTTCACCAATAGACAATTTTACCAGAATCAAAAAAACCTTCTCGTAAATAGGCGTTAAATATATTCCTTAATCTGTCATAAAAAGCATGAAAGCTTTCAACAATAAAGCCGAGAGAGAGAGAGAGAGAGTTTTAGAGCCTAACAAAAGCTGCGATAATCCTATATTGCTGTTATGAACTCTTCTCTTCAACGGATTTGGATTTCAGGTTTTTTTTTGTTTTCCCCATTTCAAATATTTAAAAAAAAATCGAAACACTTCGATATTTGTCTTAAAAATCGTCTATCACGGGGAACTAGGTCGATTGACGGAAAAATAAATCGATCGCAAGAATAGTGAGTATGAAATGTACACTTTTCGCTTCGACGACAAACCTGAGAATGTTGCAATCAACAGTGACTTTTATTCCAGAGGTAGTATCTTTTAAATACTTGATGGTTTTCCAATAAACCTTCTATAAATTCTTCTCCATCATTCTTGAAAAGATTTTATGACAATTCTCCAAGAGAGGAAAAGAAACAATGAAAACCGAGAGGGATGATCATTCGATTTATCCCCAAGTTGGCATTTCCTATTCCAATTGTCTATTTCTATCTTAATCGCCTATAAAAGATATCTAATTTCTAGAGTCTTATATGTAAACAGAAATCAAGTACATACAATGTTAGGATTCAGAAAAATTTCCCCTCTATGGGAATATTTTTAATGTTTCTACATTTTCATTCTTTTTTTTTTGTGGTTTCACGTGTCAGAGGTGAGTCTGCGTGTTGAGGGTTTTCAAGGAACACAGAGTGCAAGTGTACTTAAACAGAGAAGAATAGTATAAAGGACGCTTGCGCAAATGGTTCTTGGTCTGGCACCTGTGGACCCCATCGATCCGATCTGAACCACGTATAGTATACACTCTGACACATCAACTTGCTCAACTGCACCTACCACCTTGAACCTTCTTTTTCTTCCTCCTATTCTTAGTACTCCGAGCCAAAAAAAAAATAAAAGAATCCTGCCTCTTCAATTATAAATGATAATCACTGGAATCTTTAGCGGAAACCAGGAATAAAAATGCTTCCTATATTTCTTTTTTTGAAACTTTAATCGACTTTTTTTCATCTCGACAGTAGACGAGGAAGTCCATAAATAAGATAATAATTCCTCTAAATCGAGACAGCTGAAACCTAAACTATCAGATTTGAATCAATGTCTGAACCGATACTATTTCTCTGATATAATATAATATTTATAAATCATCTTTGAAGGAAAATAACTTCCTTTAGACTAAAGAGCATTTCTATATTTGCAAATTTAAAAAATAAAAATAGTTGCTAGAGTGCGGACTTTGGAAAAAGAGCTGAAAGGTGCGCCAGAGGGGTGTTTGCAAATTAATGGACAAATGTGTAACAAAGTTTGACAAATATTTTTTAAAACCCCGACAATAATTCATCGGTTTGAATCCGATTTTCCTCTCAATAAAAGAATTTACGGAGAATATTTCTCGATCCACTTGGAGTAATTTCTTTTTTAAATAAACTGATAACATAAAAACGTAACCAGACTTGCTAGCAGTTTGGAAATTCAGAAAATAGTCAGGGATTTTCGTCGTACGATTTTTAAATACGATATTTTTAAGAAGATGATAATGTTTTTCGAAACAAAGAATACAAAAAGGAAAGGAATTCACAAACTACAATCGTTATTTCTGCTCTTTCTTCTACTCGATCCATAATTTAATTAATAAATCGCTATTTACAACTTAAGGATTAAACGACCATAAAACGATTCTCCTAAATAACAATATTTACTCTGCCTCTGCGGTTATTGGATTGCATTTTTCTCAATATCACAGTTCCACTATAGTTGGAACGCATCCAAAAGGAAAAGGTTAATTTTTTTTTGCAACCATACAAGAAGCATTAGAATCACAGCAAATACAAAAGAATTATAAAAGTGAATTAAACTCGACAAATGGCAGTTACACACCAAAAGAAATAAGAAAATCGACGTGTATATAGAACAATTCTAAAGAATACAGTATCTCAAAATCTATATATAAGAGAAAAATATTCACTCAACGGCGAGAAAAGAAGAAGGGAACCTTACGTAAATCCTGATAAAAGAAAGCTTTATTTTCAAATATATATATATATATACGTATGCATAGTGTATTGTGCGAAGAAAATTGACGTATTTTACGACAATTGAAAATATTTTTATGCTTCTTACTGTTATAATGCGAGGCGAGTATAAATATTCCCAAGAATATACGAAGATGTAAAAAAAATTCCTATAAAATTTGTTTCATAAAAAGTAAACGTGTTATTCATTTAATAGAAATTTTTTCATTATAATTCCCAAAAAAAAAGAATATATTTCTTCGATCATATGGGTTTTATTTATGTTAATAAGATTGAAAAAGAAACGGAATTTATTTTAAGGCCATATGTTAATGGGTACACTAGAAATTCCTCAGAGAGATGCCTCGCGTTAAGCTTTATTCACATACCATTACGTTTCAAATTGATTGATTAGATTCGCAAACGCAACAATTCGAAATTTTTCCCTCTATATTATTTAACAACTGTTAACTTCCCTGCATAGAACTAATTTGAAACGTTTTTTATCGCGTTTGTTTTCTTTCCTAAATTAAAAAATTTAAAAAAGTCCTAAAAAACCTCCTTTTTTTAGATTCGAAGTTGCATTTAGAAAATAAAAATTCCCTTCCTAAAAACTGAGAAATTATCCAAAAAAGTGTAAGTGCAAATATTTTTCCTTAATTTTCCCTCTTGAGTCAATTTTACATGAATGTTTGTGTAATGTAAAAAAAACTGTACATACACAACTATAGCTGAGTGTAGTTAACGATTCATGGAAAAATTGCAAAAACATGGCAGTTTGTATCACGCAATATTTTCTCTAACATGGAAACGATAAAATCAGCAACTTCTAGTCGCATAGCCTCACACTTAATTCAAAAATTATTTATTAATGTTTATTTATCCAGCCACGACGATGAAAAATAGAAGCAGCGTAACATATTTTTAAGCAAATGGAAAAAAAAGAAAAAGAGAAAAAAAGAAAAGAAGGAAAAAAAGAAATAGCAGAAATACTAGGAAGAAATTAATAACCAAAAATCGAAACAACCGATTAAAAACTACTAAGAGAGAGAAGTATTTAACGATTAAAATCAAGTAGAATAAAAATAAAATTCCACACGCAGATTCATATCACTCTATTTGTTATTACTATTTTCCTCCCTTCTTTAGTAAAATCAACGACGAATAATTAGCGTAACCGATATTAATCAAAATTCCATTGTTCAACTAAAGAGAAATTCAAAGAAACTCGAACCAAACATATATATATACAGAAGAAAATTATGATCAAAGAGTGAAAGCTTTGTCGTCAAGCTATATCTTTGTCTTCAAAGATTGCCTATTCATTCTCAAAGTCTAGTGATTTATCTTCGTTCCATGTCATGAATCACCTAATTTAATTCTACCCCTAGTATATAGGAAATTGCTTTCAGAATACAGACGACTTTTTCTTCATACACACATATATACATAGTGTCCCAAATCAAAATGAACATACATTGCATATGTATAGATATTTTTCATAAATTGAAATTCTTCTTTCCATATATTTAGAAATTTTCTTTTCTCGCATTATTCAAATTCAAATTTGCAAATCATTAATAATAATCGCGGGAGACATTTTTTGTCCCATAGAAATAAATCATATTGCCAGGAGGGGAAAATTTTATTCGAATTGTACCTACAATTTGTACAATATACATTCATCGGAGAAATAAAATGTTTTATTTGAAACAAAGTATAGGATAAAATTTGTAACAAGTAAATTTGTTCCCAATTGTTTAAGTGGAAAAGAAAGAAATTTTATTTTAATTCTATTTTTAGAAAATAGATTTTGGTGACAGCGGTGGGATTTGAGAAAAACGAAGAAAAATGTCAGTTTATTTTAATTTTATTTTAATTGTAGTTTAAAAAATAGATTTTGGTGACAGCGGTGGGATTCGAGAAAAGAAAGAAAAATTTCAGTTTAATTTTATTTTATTTTATCTATATTTAAAAAAAATAAATTTTGGTGACAGCGATGAGATTCGAGAAGAACAAAGAAACAAACCTGAACCACTTAGGGGAATGGCAAAACAAATGATGTCTGTCTGGTGCAAAAAAAACAATAGAATCCAACTTTGATTTCGAAATTTTCACTGTACAATTAATTTGGAACTGACAAACTTTTAATTGGAATCGATAGCAAATTGATGGACACTAAGCAGACATGGAACGTTTATCCCCTTGTCATTTTAGGGAATTATTTCACTCTCTACTTTTTTTCCTTTTTTTTCCGAAGGGGAATACACGTTTTCTTAAGCGAGGAAAAAAAAAATTATCAGTCTTCCTGATAACGCAGCAAACCAATTTCCTAATTACTGTTATAGTTGATGGCTATTTGGTAAACGAACACATCCCTCTACCCTTATAAATTTATCGCACAAATGAAGAATTACTATCACGTGAGAAAGTATTATCGGCAAATAATGTCCAAACCCTACTCAACAGAATTTTTTTTTTCCTTCTTCAAGAGAAAAACTTATGGTCAATTTTGTTTTTCTAGAATCGAAGAAAAAGAAAGAAAAATTTGAATGAATTTTTATCTCTATTTTGGGTTTTTACAATATTTTTTTTGCTATTTAAATTTTTTATTAGGATTCTTTAATGGTAAAAATACTAAAATTAATCAGTGTGGCTAAAATTTTGTTAGTTTTTGATTGATAGTTTTTAAAAAATGTTTCTAATTTATTTTTTTTTCCTCTAGTGAAAAATTATAGAAAGAAAAAAAATGAGATTAATATTTCTTTTTGCAGGACGACCGCCGGATTTTTTAGCGTTCGTTATCACGTTGTTAATGATGCTGTTGATGGCGGCAGGAGTTAAAAAATCTCTCATGTTTAACAATGTGTTGAATACTATAAATTTGGCCATTTGGGTCTTCATTATGACTGCGGGTCTATTTTACGTCGACTCCAGCAATTGGACAGAGCACAAGGGCTTCCTCCCTTACGGCTGGAGCGGGGTAAATATTTCTATTCATTAAAAAAAATATTTAAACTACTATTTAAATTACTATTCACACTACTAGTCAAAATACTATATTTAAAATACTATTCAAACTACTACTTAAATTACTATTCAAATTCCTATTCCAATCACTATTTATTTTAAATAAACAAAATTGTGAAGAAAGAAAAACAATTAAACACCATTTTTTTCCAAGCGTCCATTAAAATTAAATCATAAATTTCAATTCTAAAAACACTTTCAACCCAACTCTTTTTATCATCAACATTTTAATTTATAGAATTTCAGCTTTTAGCATTTAAAATCTCTTCTTTTTCACACGAATTCATATTTATAATCTCTCCGGTCTTATGTTTATAATCCAAGTTAATAACTATCCAAGAAAAGTGTGTTTTAATAGAGAATACGCGATTACGGGTATAACAAAAAAAAAGAAAGAATGTTTGGCATCGAATTAATTTTTTAAATGGTGCAAACAAAAAAAAATTCGGATAGAAAAGTAAATAAAAATTCTCCAGAAACTGTTATATTATAGAAATATTGTATAATTTCGCAATATAAAGCTTCTTGTTGGATATACCAAGAAAATTTTATTGCTATATATATAAATGTGTGGGTGTAGTTTTTACTCAGTTTTAAGCCAATCGCAATGCTAGAAAACTAGGACAAACTGCAACAGCCTGCATCGTTGTGGATATGAAGAATTCTCCACACGATTTGTTTTCTGAACGCAATGAGCGTATCATCTGGTCATTATTATAAGATTTTTCTTTTCCTCTCTCCTACATGTACACAACTATACTTTTTTTGTATTTGACAATTATAAAGTTTCTGCCACGAAAAAAAAGGGAAAAAAATTTCTCCTTTGTAAACTTCTTTTTTAATATGAAAAATTAATGCTTTGAGGGATGCTTTTAAAATTTTGAAAGAGAAATATTTAATTTATTAAAAAGTTGTTCCAAAAACATTTAACACTTTTAGGTACAGCAAATATTTTATATTTTTATCTAACTTGTAAATGTAAGTTTAGAATTTATATAATTTATGTGTAAATAATCTATTTTATGTAATTCATACATTTATGCGAGCATTTATGTATATACGATTTATATAAAAAGTTACATACACACAAAAAGTGTTTAAAAAGAGAAAAATTTGCAATCACAGACTGTTGCAGAAAGAAATATTCTTCTCGAGATTAAAAAAAAAAGTAAAAGGCCAGAGGCGAGTTCAAAAAAGAAATACAAAGGCACTATCTTTTCTTCGCACGACTTTTTTATGATACACAATCCCCTTATGGTCCTCTATTCACCCCTTTTCAACCTTCTTAACCCACCACTTTATGGTTAACCCAAACTAGCAAAATATCGGATACTTTTTCACGAATTCAAAGTTTTCCGCAAAACGTGACTTGTAAATGGTCGAAAGATTTTCCGTCCACACTTTATTTCACGAGAACAATGGCAAACTTGTTGCGCAAGGTTCGGTCTATTAAAACCTTGTTTGAGAAAAATAAAAACATAGGGTTTATTGTAGACAGATATATACCAAAAATGATCTACTCGAGAAACTATACGTTGAAGGAAAAACAAAATTGCCAAGACAAAATTATTAACTTTTTCTAAATTGCCTTAAGTGGAGATAAGAAAAATGAAGAAATATAGAAAAATCGATAGCTCTGTGACAATATGGGGTAGATGTGGAAGAATCTCTCTCTATTACGTTAAAAAATTATTCTCTTTTTTTCCCTTCTTGAAGAGAGGGATGAAAAGCGCAATATACTTTTCTTTTTGAATTAATAAATTCACTTAAAACTGAAGAAAAGTTTTAATATAATTTCATCATGTCTGAATGAGAGCGAAAAATTAACTCTCCTATGTTTATCGGAAAATATTTAAAACCCATATTTTCAAAAAGCCTTAAAAAAGACTCGATATCACTAAAAATACCCTCCATGCTAATGCAAATAGATTTTATTATAAAATCAATATTCAAGAGAATCACTGCAAAAAAATTAGTCTCGTCAAAATTACTCTTTGATATTTTCAACTTCAAATTAAAAAAAACTAGAAGGTTAAACATTCTTTTTCGATCCACGATTTTTAAAGGATTTTTTTCCGTACAGAAAACATACGTTTACAAATTTTTCTGAATAAAAACCGAAAATTACTTATTGAGATGCTTCTAAATTGAATAGCAATTTCTTTTTTTAAGCGTACACGTAGAAAATCTCTATTTACATAATATCCATTTGAATTTTCAATATATCAGAATTTAACGGTATTGAGAGTTTACCTTCTCGTAACATCAAAAAGAAAAAAAAAACATATAGTAGTATTTTCAATATTAGGTCAACCGTGATTGACCTACAAAAATAAAGACCGCAAAAGTAATTTTGGATCATATGAAAAGAAACATCTAAAAATAATTACAATTCCAGACTGATAAAAATATAATATCAAAATTCAATCAACAAGTTGTAGTAGTAGTAGTAATTATCCACTCGACATTATAATAAAACCTTTTTCAATCAATAGGTCAAACTTGATTAAATACATTTTTCAATAAACTGCGCAAAAAACTAAGAAGAAAAATTCCACTTTAATTTCCTTATTTTACATTTTTCAAGAAACACTTTCATTGATCGTAAAAAAATTTTACGATATACGGAAAAAAAAGTTTCGAGAAAACATTTTTTTTTTATTGAAATATGTAACTTTAGAAAGTATAATAAAGATTGACCTTCGGCAAAAAGAATGTTTTTTTTTCTTTCGTGAAAGATAGGAAAAAAATGAGAGCTACATTTGACCTTTGAATGATAGAAGGGTGGGCGTGTAATTTGGATGACAATTTGAAACTTGAATAAAAGCGGACAATACAAACAAGGGTTGGGGAAGGCTTTCGTTATATGGGTTTTTTCAAGAATACTCTTTTCACTCGCTTTTAAAGGCTCAGGAACATCCGATATTTAATTCTATACACTACTCCATGAAAAATAGGAGGAAAATGCGAAGAAAGAGAAAACATACAGAAATGAAACAAACCCACACAATTTTGCAAAACACTATAGCTGATGAACTTTGATGACTAAACATTCTAACCTAGAAGCACAGACTAGTAAAAAAAACAAATTTTCTACTTTTACGAATTAGGGAGAACTAGGACGAATTAGGAACTAAGAAATAAATTACTTCTTTTAGGTATTTACTGGCGCAGCCACTTGTTTTTACGCCTTTATTGGATTCGACATAATAGCCACAACCGGAGAAGAAGCAACGAATCCAAAAAGAAGCATTCCTCTAGCTATAGTATCATCATTGCTCATCATACTCATCGCGTACGTCACCAGTAGTATGATTTTAACATTGATTGGTAAGTTATATGCAATTAACTACATCAGACTATTTTCAAAGAATTTAGAAACTATTTTTGACTAATCTAATAATTCTACTTCGAAATTGTTTCCAGTACCTTATGAAGAGGTGGATCAAGATTCGGCATTGGTGGAAATGTTTGGCCACGTTGGTGCTAATAAATGCAAATACATTGTTGCTGTTGGCGCTCTTGCCGGATTAACAGTTTCCATGTTTGGAAGCATGTTTCCAATGCCTAGAATAGTATACGCTATGGCTCAAGATGGACTGATTTTTCGGTAAGAATGAACCTTTCGAACATAAATTGACTATGAAATTTTCAAACTACTTGATTCTTTGCTCGAATTTTCCGTAAATATTAATTAATTGCACAGATCCTTGAGCCAAGTGTGGCCCGTGACAGGGACTCCTGCCTTAGCCACTCTTACTTCGGGAGTATGCGCTGCTTTTGCAGCACTGTTAATTAAATTGGAAATTCTGGTGGAAATGATGTCGATTGGTAAGTACTTTTTAGTTTTCGAACAGAAGAAGAATATAAACAGCGTAATGATAATTAAGCAGATGAATCAATTTGAATTTGAATCTATTTATTTTCTAAATAATTGAATCTATTTAAATTCTTTTGATGTATTACTGACCCTAGTCGATTCTAACTAACAAAGAAGGTAATCAAGAACACTAAAGAAAAATGGTTCTGCTAAACTATGTCTTGATTCGAGTTAAAAGAATGTATTTTCTACAACTGATTCTAATTGATCCAGAAAAGAAAGGGTGGCCTAAACTCTTTTACAAAATAGTTTTTAACTATTTTTTTACTCTTTTTGTATTAATAGTACTGTTTTGTTTTAATATTACTGCATTGTTTTTATAGTACCATTGTATACAATGGTACATTTTTTCTTCTACATATCATAAATATTTTTTTTTCCCCAGGTACTTTGTTGGCCTACACTTTAGTGTCTACTTGCGTCCTGATATTACGATATCAACCTCACACCACAAATTTGGTCGAACTGCTTCCGCAAAGTTTGCGAACGCCTTGTCGTACTCCAACAAAGGAAACTCAAGGCAATGGTCAAGTTAATTACGGGAAAGAGTTGAGACCGGATCAACTTTCCACCGCCTTGAATACAGTTCAGGTATCTCAATCGGAAGTCGTCGCAAGTAATAATGGCCAACGTGTCATGGTAATTTTCCTTATCTAAAACAAAACAAAAATCAGCAGATAAAACAAGAATCATTAAAACTAAGCTATTAAGACTAAGTGGAAAATAAGAATTGATTTAGTTAGAGAAAAGTTCTTTTGCTAAGAGAGGTTTTTAAAAAAATTCAAGTGAAGCACAAGATAAAAGAGACTCAGGAAGATATTAACTTAAAATAAGCGTAGAATAGTCTGACCTAGACGAGAGCTACTATTTCTCTACTAAAGCACGAATCTTAATTTCATTCATAATTGAAAGCATAGTAGCAGATGAAACGTGTACAATTGCAACTCTTATCACGTAAAAGCAAAATTTCTCTCACCACAATAAAGACCAGTCTCCCCTCTCTAACTTGTTAAATTAATATGCAAAAAGGGCTAATTAAACAATTTGACGTGAATAACTTATAAGCATAATTCATCATCATCAATTTTTCATACCCCATACCAACGAAAGTCAACTTCAATTATAAATTCACACGAGAATATAATAATAGATGCTAATTAGAGAATTCGATTAACACACTCACTTCGTAGAACGCAAATTAAAGCAATTCACAATTGTCAATTTTAATGACGAAATATTAATTTTTCAAAATTCAGACTACAAAAATAATGTAAATATTTATTTCATCAGGTACGACGAGTTAGAAGAGCTAATAGTTCATCGCCTGATTCAGATGACACTTACGGTGGAGAAGAGGATGAAATTGGTTTGGGTAAAGATGACCAATATTTGGTTAGTGATCGTACTGAGAATAAATTTTATGGAAGTGTTCATGCTGCCACTGCAGCGGGTTCGAGTTGTGGTAGTGCACATCAATATCCCGGAAATACACCCATTATAGGGCCACCATTAAATTATTTGCAACGCAAATTACAGGTGAATTCCCTTTAATTAACAAAACTAATCCCTTTCTGACAAAGCAATTTACATATTTAAGTGGGAAATTTTCATTTTTAAAAAAGTAGAAAAGTATTTAATCTAAAATTTCTCTTTTTGCAGGACGTTCAATACCTGTGTCCAGGAATATTCCCTTGGGTCGACAGGGGACCTGCCACCGAAGCAACGGGTCGATATGTCATGAAGTTGGTCGGAATATTGTATCTACTGATTTTAATTTTCGACCTTATTATAGTCTGTGGCATGGGTGAGTTTAACTTTAGGGTTTAGTGGAATGATATTTAGGGTTAATATTTACGAAAAAATTGTTTTTCTTTGACAGGAAATATGGGAACGTTCACGACACTCTTGATGTTTGGGTTTCTATTCGGAATCATCGGTGTACTTTTGGTGATCAGTAGAAAACCGCAAAATAGGTATTATTTCAGTGTCAAGTTCACTATCAAGTATTTGGTTTAGAAAAGCCTTTTAGGAACACTTTGTCCTACAATCCTTTTTAGTAAATAAAGGAAAATTTGTTATAATCATCAGATAAGTAATTCCTTAAGGTGTTTTCTAATTCTTGACTTGAAAATTAAAGCTGACCTGAACAAATAATGACGTTGGCTACTCTTGGGCTTTTAATCCTAAACATCTAAAGTAAATGCTACCGCACTTTGTTTGCAGACATACCCTGATGTTTAAGACCCCGGGATTGCCATTTGTGCCAGCCATTGCTGTCACGGTGAACATTTACCTTATATTCAAACTCAGCGTGTTGACACTAGTGAGGTTCACTGTTTGGATGACACTTGGTGAGTTGCTAACGCAAACAAGAAATTTTTTCGGCGAAAATGTTAAACTTCCTCAAGTCGAGTAACGCCAAATAATGTTATAGTTCTAAAACAAATCTAAGCTAAATAAACAAAATTACAGGTTTTATCATGTACTTCTACTATGGCATTAAGCACAGTTCGTTGGAAGAGGGTAACAAAGCAGACAGTATGGACGATGTTGGCACTGATAATGCTGGCAATATTGAACTCACCGTCACTGAGCATACAAAGCCACAATCATCATCGTCATCATATCCATCGCAGGATCGCAATATTTATGAGGGCCAACAACTCGATGTTTTTGGTCAACCAGTGTTTGGTAGTACGAATTTTGGGGGCACGCCTAATCACAACAATGCATCCCAACAATCGCAATCGCAATCGAGAAATTTATTTATTCCACAAGACAGTTTTCCCACTTGGGACGATTGAAGATGCGAAACATTTCACGCGCGATTGAAAAATCAATTTCGAAATTTTAGATACACATAATGTACTTCATTTTGGAAAAATGCAGATCTTCGAGATTCTTGGAAACGTTTTCCTGCCTTTTTTAGAATTTTACTCCATTCTTCTTCTTCTTCTTCTTCCAGCATTTTAAAATCTCTGTAGTTTTGAATATTTTTGCTATTTGCTAATTTAGAATTTTGCCATCTAGAAATAATTAAAGAAAAAATCTATTCAAAAATAAAAATCTGTTCAAAAACAACAAGTTACAAACAAAATCGTTTAAAACTTTTTCATTTTACTTTTTTTTTTTGTTAAATAAATCCAAAAGTAAATAAACAAGAAGGAAATAATCCAACAAACTTGATTTTTTTCCAAGTTTTAGTTACTTTTGCGGCAAATTTCGATTTGGAGAATCTTCATATCTGACAATATATCGAAAAAAACAGGGATCAAATTTACAGCACATATCATTTTTCTCTTTCTAGTGAATCAACAAATTCTGTCATTTCTTTTATTTCAGAATCAAAAACTTTAGAAAAACTTCAAAAATATCACAAAATCGCGCTTCCAAAAAAAATTCTTATTCTCAAAAAACAATCATAAACAAAATAATAAGAATTTCCCATCTGCAATTTTCCAAAATGACCTCGAGTTCTTGTTAACTAATATACTGTTCGGAACAAATGTAGCGAATAATTTTCGGCAACATTTAAATAGTACCATAGTTCAATATTGTTGTTACGAAAACGAAACGAGAGGAGAAAACAAATTTTATTCAAATCCAGAAACAAAAAACTCTCTCCCACTTCTTTGAAGAGAAAAAAGAAAACAAAGCGAAAAATAAATTTATTGTTAAAAAAGAAAAAATAACGGGAAAACATTTTCCTCAGAAAAAAAAGATAATATGAATATAGAAAAATGGGAAGAAAGAAAGAAAAAAAGAAAGAATGAAAGAAAAAAATTTCAAAAAAGGAATTAACAGAAGGAAGAGACCACTTTAGTTAATAAGATAATAAAAGAAGAAAAAAATTGTGTTTCGCACGCGAACATTATATAGAAAATAAAAAATTTATTCTATCGTGGAGAATATGTGCGAATGAAAAAAAGAAAATACTTGCATTATAAAAAATTGAATCACGAATATACGAGAGAAAGAAATCGATAGTGTGAATGTATGTATCGTCTGTGAGTGAATGAATAAAAAAAAAAGAGAGAGAAAAAAAAAATTCCAAAGCAAGAATAATAAATTATGATCTTTGCCTAAAAAAAATTTAGTCTCTTCCCCCCTCCCCACAAAAAAAGAGAAAAAAACTAGTCATTAAATTATAATTCCCTAAAAATCTATAAGCTCACTGTATATCTACGTCTTACCTCCTTATATAAATCGTAAATATAATTGTTATTTTACACCATTTGTATATTCGTTCCCTATAGTAGACTATTCTAGAATCGCATAAAAAAAAATATATATATACACCAAAAAAAAATCGTTAAAGGACAAAAAACTACTTTTTCATTTAAATGAATAATGTCCGTAGACATTTTTTCTCCAAATGTAATTAAAAAAAAAAAAAAAAGAAGGAATTTTCGCTGTGCTTCGTTTTGTAATCACTGAAACATATCCAGAAATTAAAAACGAAACTCGTCTTCCTATATTTTATAATTAAATTCTCATTCTTTTTCCTGCATTATTAATTAATTTCTGTTTTTTCCTGAAATAGAAAAATTCTTCCATTCGAAAAAAGAGCTTTCTTTAATTAATTTTTCATCTTCTTTATATTAAAGAGAGATTATTTCAAGGAACAAAAAAAAAGAGAATAGTACAGTTGTGTTCATAAATAATCCTGGATATGTTTCTCTATATATAAATACATATATAAATATTCGAATATATTGTGAATTTTTGATTCGAAGTCGAGTCACGAATTTATATTCATAGAATCCTTCAAATATTAGTTTTCACACATAAATATTCCGTCGGCGGGAACGATGGTCGATATTTCCAAGATTTCGCTTTAAAATATTTTTGAAAATGTCACCCCCCCCTCCCCCCTCAACTCAAATTTTCATGCGTTTGTGCGACACTAAGCACGCGAATAAAAAAAAAATTTTAAACATTCAAATGAAAGAAAAATAAATTACATTTTTTAACATATAAACGAATTTATTATTATATAGAGATTAATGATGATGAAGAAAAGAAAAACACTTATTGTTTCATTTAAATGTTTGAAATTCATTACAAAAAAAAGGATAAAAAAAGAATGAGTTGTGAACTGTTGAACAGTAGCGATAGAAATTAATTATGTGTATACGTGCGTGAGGCGCGCAAAAATAATTATCATAGTTTTCTCTTTTTGACAGTTAATTATTTAATAAAATAAATAAATTTAATAGAATTAAAATTATTTAATTCAAAAATTTATTATTTATTTAATTAATTAATTAATTTTATATTATGAAAAAAAGTTAGAATCATTTCATTAAATTCAATTGATTAAAAATAATTCGTTAATGATTAATTGAACATAATTACTAATAATTAAAAAAATAGTTAATGTTATAGTTAAATTAGGCTCCAAAATTTATTTATTTTCATTTATTTAAGTTTATTTACATTAATTTTAATTTATTTAAATTTTTTTAAAATTCGTTTACATTTATTTACACTTATTAAAATTTAGTGAAATTTATATTTTTGTTCATTTCGCTCGTGTAATTAAAATTGTTCATAAAAAAAATTCATAAACTATTCTAAGTTTATAATTTAATTTCCCAAAAGTAAAAAAAAATGTTTGAGCGCAACAAATGGAAAAGAAATTAAATTATAAACAAATTCCGCCAGATTACACTTTTTTAATAAACAATTTTAATTGGAAGTTTTAATTATAAATTTTGAAAAAAAATTTAATTTGCGCCCCACGTACGCGCATACTTCGAAGCGCTACCTGATGTAAAACATGTATGTACTGCGAATTATATATTGTTATTTATTAAATATTTTGAATGCACGTCTCTCTCTCTCTCTCTCTGAAATTTACCGAAAAGATAAAAGTTTACAACAATAGCAATTACAAGAGAAAAAAATTAAAGAAAGAAAAAAATACTACGTATTAATAATGCTTACAAATAACAAACTTGATCTTTCATCGAACAAAAATATTTGCGAAGACGAAATTAATTGAATTTAAAAAATTCAAATTTCTATTTAGAAAAAAAGATAATTACAAATTTTTTAATTTATGTAAAGTATATTTAAAATTAAAGAAATTAATTTCAAATGTATTTAAAATTAATTAAATTAATTTCAAACGTATTTAAAATTATGAAAATTTATTAAAAATGTGTTTAAAATTAAAGAAGTTAATTTAAAACATATTTTAATTTAGAGAAATTAATTTTAAATATATTAAAAATTGAAAAAATAATTTAAAACATATTTTAATTCAGAGAAATTAATTTAAAATATATTAAAAATTAAAAAAAATAATTTTAAATATATTAAAAATTTTTTAAATAATTTAAGGGAATTTGGACCATTATGACGTCACAATTTTAAATCTAATGCTTAGACTACATTGTGACGTCATAATGGTTCAAATGCCCTTAAAATTTTAAATACATTAAAAAGTAAAGAAATTAATTTAAAACATTTAAAAAATTAAAAAAAAATTTTAAATAAATTAAAAATATATTTAAAATTTAAACAATTTAAAAAACTTGTTAATTATTAACATTTTAAATTGAATCGATTCCAATTGAAATTGAAAATTAAAATTTTATTCAAAATATATGAAAAATTATTCTCAACTATTCGAAAATTATTAACAATTTTTCATTAAAATAAAATATTATTCTAAACATAAAATCGGTCGGAATTAAATATTATATCATTCTTATATAAAAATCGGTCTGAATTAAATTATATCATTAAATATTTAAAAAAAAAATCGGTCGGAATTAATATAAATACAATTAAAATATTCAACGTGTGCTTCAAATAATAAAAAATTAAATTTGATCTTATTCCAAATAAAAATAAATACCTTCACGTATTTATATATAAATTCCAAAATATATGAATGTACCTATTATGCTACCTATATACACACACTCTAAAAAAAATAATAATAAAGGGAGATTATAAATTATATTCTGTGAAAAAGAACAGTGCCTGTACCTCAGACGCTAGAGAAAAAAAAATTAGTATCTTCCGTTTGATTTTTGAGAAAAGAATGAGAAAAAAATAGAAATCTTCAAAGTTAATTAAAAAGAAGCGAGAAAAAGGAAAAATTTGCTAAAAAGAAAAAATTACAAGGTGATTATAAAATGAGATGACAGTGAATAGACACTTTTAGAATTATTTTATCTGCAATCTTTGAAATCGCCGACAATCCGAAAGCAAAAATAACTTCCCGCTTGATTGCTTCGAGATTTTTTAATTTCTATTTTATTTTTTTTTATTTTATTTATTTATTATTTATTTTATTATTTATTTTATATATTTTTTTATTTACTTATTTTATTTATTTAATATAAATATTTAAATAATTTTTAGAAATAATTAACAAGAATTAATTAATAAATAGTTTCCCTATGACAATTTATTTACAATTTTATTAAAAACATTAAAATCTAATTTCCACCTTAAAATCCACGATGTAAATTAAGTAAATCCTAATTTAAGTCCTTTTAATTATTTATTTATTTATTTCGAAAAAACATGACGTTAATTATAAAAAGAAGGTTTGTGCGTAAATATTAAACTTTCCTATTTAAATTATTGTAATAACGAAATATTGCGTTTTAATTTAATAATTAATGTTTAAATAATAAATATAATAATAAGAACATTTTTCACTGTGATAAATGAAAATATATAATAACACTGTTTCGGATTGTCGGTGAAAAGAGAAAAAAAAAATAAAAACAGAATTATACATATCTTCCGTCGTGTTCACGAGTTATGCGTTATGTTTAAATATAATAACTAATGCACTAAACAGTTTTAAGACTCATGGTAAAATATTTTTTATACTAAGCAGATTTACTAATCTCAGTAGGCTTGAAGTTTTTCATATCGTTGGCTAAATTTAGTTTTCAAAACAAAACAAAAAAAAAAGAACGAAACGTATTTTCCAACTTTGTTTAAATTGAAAAAAAGAAAAAACAAGAAAAGAAAAAAGAAATAATAAAAGAAAACTATATTAATACTTGTATATTCAAATCTTGAACACTAAAAAAATGACTATATAGATAATTATAAAAAAATAATTTATTGAAAAAAGGAACTTAATGGAAAAAAACTGTATTTTACCATTTTTTTAACGAGGAAAAGCAAGGGAGAGAAAAATATACGTATACTTTAAAAACTGTCTCATCTCAAAATTATTTAGAATTCATGTCTTTCTTTTGCATATTAGAGAATTTCGAAGTAGCACAAAAATGCTTTTTTTTATTAAAGAAAAAAAAATTCTGGGTAAATATACGAGCACGGTCATAGGTATAGTTAAATGAATAAAAAAAAATGTTACACAATGTTTCTCTCGACTCTTTCGACTTTTACAAAATGAAAGTACCATGAAATATGTATTGGTCCGACGAAAAAAGAAAAAAAAATAGTTGCGCACCGCATTCGTAAATTATTTTTTAATGCAAGAATGTAAAGAAAATGACACAATATAATAGAAAAATAATGATGAATAGAAGTGAAAAAGAAGAGAAAAAAAACGATTTTATTGAGAAATTTTTTCGACGTAGTAAATTACTCTGTGCTTTTTAGTTAGATTTTCAAATTTTTAGATAAGAGCGAAATGGCCTATTGCATTTTATGAGTACAGGGTGTCACCGAGACGATCTTTTATTAATCTATTTAAGGCAGCGAAACAGATTTAATAGGCGGAGAGATAATAATGTTCGAAAAATTCTTCTTCCAATTATGTAATTTGTTAAAAAGTTTTGGAAATATTACTTTTTTCCATTTTTCTCTTAGTTAATAATTTTATTATTTTGAATATTGATTACTCGTTTCGAATTTACCGATGAACGGACGATAATTAAGAACTAGCATTAAATGTAATTCAAATATACATAGAAATACGCACAAATCGTCTGTATATCAAGAAAATTTTTTTCTTAACCTGAAAACTGTCAAAAAAAAATTCCACTAAACGTTATTTCTCTCCAGTCTGATACATTCTGTATACTATAATTAATTACTACTCGATGTACTTGTTCCAAAATGTTATCGCGTTATAATTTATATAACAAAATTCGAAAAACAAATTTCTACACTAATGAATAATTCACTTTTGAAAGAGTTAGAAATCTAATTTATCAATTTTTCATTTTCAATTAAATATTAAGTGCTAAACTAAATTTTAGAAGAAAAAAACTAATTTTCTTTTAAATTATACATTTTCCATCCTATGGATAATATTGTAAAAAAAAAACTACTGTATTTAAAGTTGAGAAAAAATGTGTTATTTGGAATGAATGTCTCTGTATAATGATTATGGGAAATTCATAGCGAAACACGAACACAATATTGTCGCCAATAAAACGCCAGTTATGAATTTTTTCAATTTATAATAGTCGATAAAAAAAAAAGAAATTTTATGCCTGAAAGTGTAGGAATTTTTTTTTTGCTGACGAAATGAGTGTTTATATCGTCAGTGAAGAATTTCTTCTATACATGACGGACAAACAATTTTCCATGTAAAATATATACCCCTACATAAAAACTACGTTATTTAATATCGATAAGGATCAAAAATAAAAATGATTATTCAAAAATAATTTGCATTTTGTTTGTTGTAATAATTCCCTCGTGGCCCTGCGGCCATGTGTACGCACCATTAAAGTGCAGTGCATTAATTGTTGAATGTTTCATTAATGCGAGAAGGGTATACGGTATAAATCACTTTTTTTGAGAATTATTGTTTAAAATATACTCGCCATGAACGAAGAAGTTGATAATTTGGAAAAAAGATGAGAAATACTTGTTGAGGAAAGAGGTTGGAAACGACGCATCCGCCGGTGAGAAGAGAAGCACTTTGTTAATAAAGTCGACACGCACTGGATTTTGACACTTTTCACTGAAAAAATACCCACTGACACGTAATTAACACTACCGGATGGTGAATATTTGTTTTAACTACTTTACGAATCGTAAAAAACTTCAAGAAGGGGAAATTTTAGCAACTTTCGAACTAAACCGTTCTTCGCGGGAATGTTACACTAAAGCACGAAGTACGCACAAGAGAAGGTAGACTTTCAATGTAAAAATGTCCCTTTAGTTCCGATCTCGGCCACCAGAGGTAGCGCCAAGTAACTTCCCGCTCAAATTTGAAATATTTAACCAATTTTTTATTAAAATTATTAACAACTACAGTATTCGAAATTAATAAACTAATTTTTGCTACGATTATTATTCGAAATCAAGTGGAAATTAATTTATCAATTAGTTTAATATTTGCCAAGAAAAAAAAAATAAAAGAAGTTAATAGCGCCACATTAAGGCGGCGCTGTGAACGTTTCTCAATTTTCACCGGCGTCTTTTCCCCTGATCTTTTGTCTTCCGAGACATTTTGCTTAAGCTTTCATTTTTAAATTATAATTTTCAATAAATAAACTATAATTTCGACACAATGCAAGGGACAATTATTGAAAATTTAAGTGGCAGAAAACTCTCAGTACTGGTGTCGTTGCTGATAATTGGACAAATTACTTCCTTTCTAATTGGTGGTCTCATTGGTAAAGTATTATTCATTTTTTGTTTATGTTACTTGCATGCGTGATTATTGTCAACAAACAAGTAAACAAATCACTGTGAATAATTTCTTTACAATCAACTTTTTCTTTGGATCGTTTGATTTTTTAGAAATATTTGATTTATTTGTATGTGGATTAGAGATTCAATTCCCTTTTTTAGCACCCACTCCATCGAATACTCAGACTATTCTTGGTTATACTTGCAAGGATGTGCGAATTAATGGAACAATACCGAATGATAAGTGGTACTATTCCCGGGGAAAAGGGGCTTGTAATCTTGTCGATTTGCATACATTCGATGATTATGAGAGTCACTTGAAGGCTTTTCAAGTTGTCTTCACATTCCAGGTAGGGGAATTTTCCGTTTCTTTGTTATTTTTCTACTTTGCTCAGTTTTCCCTTCTTTTTCTACAGATCTGCAATTTTTTTTTTTGCAAATTATTTTTTGACTTTCTTTTAGAAATAATTTTTAAAATTTTAGGTTATGTAGGTACTTTTAACAGTTTTAGGCATATAAATAGAATTTTTTGTATTTATTTATGAACTTTTAGATGCCATTGCCTCGAGATAAAGTGCAATTGGATTATTCTCGTTGGCATCACAGTTTAATTGGCGTTTTGCACGTGGATATGGTCTATCATCACAAAATTACTATACGTAAGAAATATTTTTTATAAAATATACGAAAATTACGGTATTAATATTTTTTATACAAATATTATTTTATTTTTAATTAAATAACATTAATTTAGCACCGAGGACGAAATTGACAATTGATGCTAGACTTGGATATAGAAATAAAGAAGATCCTGACGATGCTTGGAAAATGTACGCTTCTTCGGAATTCGAAAGAAATTTGGAATGCAGTATAAGCACCGTAAGTATTTTTTATTTATTATTAAAATTTAAAAAACTCGAAAGAATTAAAAAGACGAATAAAATTAATTCTATTTAAATTATTATTTGCTGTAAAAATTAACAATTGTAAATAAGAACAAGAAAAATATTTTTCTTTCTAAGTTGCTAATTCTTGTTAATAACAACAATTTATTATTTTAATAATTTAACAAACTATTTAGAAGAAAAATATTTTTTCGTAAAATGTTTGTCTATAAAAATATTTTACAATTCTCCTTAATCAGAAATTTAATTAAATATTTGTAAACAAAAAATAATTATAGTTCTTATTACTGAGTCAAATAATCAAAACCGAAAGTCCTTAACTTGTAATCGTTACCTACAATTATTTTTAATTTAATCATTCACCGTTAAAATAAATTCCACTTCTCTATTTTAATAAATTTTATTTCTATTTCAGAAAATGGATCAATATAATTACAACTGCAGTCTCGTTTCACTTTTTGAATTGGGTTCACTGTTTCATGATTATTATTTGCTCAATATTCGTCTTCCTGCAGATAGTGATAAAAATATAAATCAAGAACTAGGCTACGTTACGGATTTATTACTCACCGTAAGTAGTAGAGCTTTTTTTTGTCTTTTTTCGTAAAATCAGAGTTTACTATTTTTAATTAAAAAATTTTTGTTAATTACAGACGATTAATCAAAATGGAGGATTTACGAAAGTTTGGGTTGGTCTTAAAACATTTTACTTTCCAATTGTCGTGTGCCTTCTTCTGTGGTATTGGCGACGAGTCAACATGCTCACGAGATCGCCTGCACTTTTGGAATATATGCTTCTCGCTCTTGGAATTTCCCTCACGTTCTTAAATGGTTAATTTGATTTTTTAATTCAAATTCAATTGAATTTTTTGTTATCAATTTAATATTTTTAATTCAATATTAATATTTTAAGTGATTTTTAATTATTCTAAATAATATTTTTAATATTTTTAAATTCAATACGAAGATTTTAAATATTTATTAATTCAGTACTGAGATTTTAGATAATTATTAATTCAGTATTAAGATTTTTAATATTTTTTGATTCAATAATTACATTTTTAAATAGTTTTTCATTCAATAATAATAATTTATTTTCTAATTCAAATTCAATTGAATTTCTTGGTTAATTTAATATTTTTCATTCGACATTAATATTTTAGGTATTTTTTAATTCTAAATAATAATATTTTTAATATTTTTGAATTCAATGCTAAGATTTTGAATATTTATTAATTCAATATGAAGATTTTATATATTTATTGATTCCATACGAAGATTTTAAATATTTATTAATTCAGTACTAAGATTAAAAATATTTATTAATTCAGTGCTAAGATTTTAAATATTTTTTGATTCAATAATTGCATTTTTAAATAGTTTTTAATTCAATAATAATATAAAGAAATACAAAAAAATTATAGTAGGAAAATAATTACATTTTTAAATAGTTTTTAATTTAATAATAATATAAAGAAATACAAAAATAATTATAGTAGTAAAATAATTTCATTTTTACTATATTTTCCTTTTATTAATAAGTGCATCATTCTTTAAATTATTTTCCAAAAAGTTATTAATTTCTCTTAAAGAATCCATCAGGAAAATTAACATTTCCTTTTTTTCCAGCACCTTTGGAGTACTTTACCCTTGTTTTCGACATGCCGTTTATGTTACTTTTGGAAGATATTCGTCAGGGTGTTTTTTACGCGACTCTACTTTCATTTTGGTTGATTTTCGCCAGCGAACATCTTATGGTGAGTTACACAATCATAATAATTAATTATTCAATCGTAATTATTATTTTTACTAAAGAATATTTAATTTTTCACCCTTTTTTTACCATTTGAAATAAAATTACTGTTTAATAATGAGAATTTTCTTCTTTATTTCATGTCACGAAACGAACAGATTCAAGTAAGTTCCATTTTTTCTTTTATAATTTTCAATTTTTTGGATTTTGTCCGAAGTAACATTTTTTTTGTACATTATTTATCAGGAAGGCGATCAAAGGAGTTCTTTGAAGTCCTATTGGCGTCATCTTTCCGCAGTTGGAATCGGATGTTTGTCACTCCTATTTTTCGACATGTGCGAGCGTGGAGTTCACATTAGAAATCCGTTTCACTCCATTTGGGTTACAACTGTCGGCGCACAAATTGCTGTATCCTTTTCTTTTTCTATTGTCAATTAGTTCAACGTAATTTAATTTTCATTCATTATTTAGTTTCATTATTTTTTTCTATTCTTGATTTGTTTTGTTCCTTTTATTCAATTTCTATTCTTCTATTTTTGTTCTTTCATTTTTAATTCGCTTCATTTATAATTTGTTTAATTTTTTTACTTTGTTTCATTTTTAATTCGCTTCAATTATAATTTGTTTCATTTTTTATTTGTTTCATTTTTAATTCGCTCCAATTATAATTTGTTTCCATTTTTTTACTTTGTTTCATTTTTTTACTTTCTTTCATTTTTTACTTTGCTTCATTTTTTTTTTACTTTCTTTCATTTTTTCGTTCTGATTTTAATTTTATTCGATTCCATTTAATTTAGAAACACCATTAATTTTTCTTCTGGTTGTAAATTTAATCTTTCCGATATATTTAAATCACGAAGTTAATTTAATTATTCCTTAACGAATTTACTCACAGCTTGGCTTCATAATTCTAGCCGGAGTTTCAGCGGGTATTTACTTTTTGTTCTTGTGCTACATTATATGGAAGGTTTTCACGAATATCAGTATTAAAAGAGCCTCATTACCATCAATGAGCAGCGCACGTCGTCTACATTACGAAGGTATTATTTATCGTTTCAAATTTCTCATGATTGCAACTTTACTCTGTGCATCTTTAACCATCGCCGGATTCATTCTTGGAGAGGTAAAAATCAATAACACAAAAATGAAAGAGTAAATTTAATATCCTAGTAATAATTTTTTTTCTTTTTCCCCCCAAAAAAAGGTGGCTGAAGGACAATGGAAATGGGACCAAGACATTAAATTAGAAATGACTTCGGCATTCTTTACCGGTGTTTATGGAATGTGGAATATTTACATCATGGCACTGTTGTGTCTTTATGCGCCTTCGCACAAACAGTGGCCCATTGAACCTTCAGGTGAGAATTATTTTACCTTTTTCTTAAATGGAATTAAATTTTATTTTTTTATAAATTTAAAGTGGAGTGTTTTAATTTTATTTGATTTTGTATTTTTAGAAAATAGTGCAAGTGAGGAAATTGAATTTTCGAGATTGCAGTCGGAGCCAAATGAAATGTTGTCACTGACAGCGTTCGCTCGCAAAACGGCCGTAGAATAAATGGAAATTGACAAGCAAGAAATGAAAAGCCAATCGGCCGCATACTTGTGACTGATATTCGTTATATTATCTTTTATACGAATCTTAAATTATTCGCTAACATTTTCTCAGAAGTTAGGAAAACTATTTTCAATTTCGATAACAACTTTCTCGAGAAAGCTGCGAAATTTTAAAATTTATATACACTTCAAATTTTATATTTTAACACTTTTTTAAATTTACAATTTTAAATTTACACTTGGCAATATTTTTCGAAAACAACATTTTTTATATCTTCTAATTACATTTACACTTCTGAATTTTTACACATTTGAAAATGTAATTCTCTACATTATTCAATTTATTTATTTTCTTCATTTTTTTATTGTTTATAATTTATAATTTTGATATTTAATTTTTTTCCTTTTGTATAATTTATTAATTTCTATGATTATAATTTATTAAGAAAATATTTAATGGCACTAAAAAATAGTTCAAACGACAATCAAAATGAAGAAGAAAAAACAATGCTTGCACGTTTACAAATTTTTCTGTGACAAGTGAAATTTTTTTGAATTTCTAAAACAATTTTTAGAAACAATAGAATAAATAATAGCTTGCATTATCAACGAAAGTAGCAAATCAAAAATGAAATCAAGGGAAAATTTTATTAAATAAGAATTTAGATACTGAAAAAAGAAGAACAAACTAAACAAACTGCTATAGTATATATACATATCAATATTGGGCATTTTACTTATATGTTTTTTTTTATGAAAGCTGCATTTATGAACAAATCGAATTATTCGTAGACAACACTAAACAGTATTCAATATTTGCTTAAGAAGTGCTGTGGTACTTAGAGGTAATTGAACAATTTTTTTTTTTAATTATTTAAAATGAACTTTTTACACCTTCTTGGTTGTAAAATTTGAATTATTTAATTTTTTTTATACGTATGAAAATATCGAATTTAGAGAACGTGATTAAGTAGATTTAAGGTGCAATAATCACTCACGTAAATTTAGAGTCAGAATTCACTCTGATTTTTTTTTAAACATTTATATATTTATAAGAGAAAATTATTTTGGCATAATATTGAATTTTTTTTACTTATATTGAGTAATTTATTAAATTTTTTTTAATGTAAAGTATAATAATTGTTCAAGGAATTGAAAATTTAGTGTAATTATTAATTCATTCGTTATTTAAATGATTTTACTCAATTTTAATTTGTTTCAATTTAAATCCGTTTGTTCAATTTAATAAATTTAAACTTATATCCTAAAATTAAAATTTAATTGTTTATATTGTTAAAATTATTATTAATACGTTATAAAATTCTTTTATTTTGATTTGAGATATGTTTTTTTTCCACTTGGACGAATATCTGACTTTATTTGACGTTTACAATAATCTGCATGAATATGTAAAAGTATTAGCCGATAATAGATCGATCATATAAATATATAATCCGAATCAGTATTCAAATCATAATAGAATTTACAACTAAAGTCATTAGTGTAGCAAAAAAAAAGAGAAAATAATTTTTTTTTAATATTCTTGCCTCTCAAGAAATTTTACTTTTTTTCAAATTCAATTTTAAATTATTAATTTAAATATATTTTGTACATTATAATTTATTTTTCTTATTTTTTACATTAGATTTTAATCTAGAAAAGTGAAATGCATGAATGATGAAATTAAATTTATAGAAAATATAAAGTACACGTGCCATTTACAAAAAAAAAACAAACTTTATATTAACAATTAATTCAACTATGTAATTCTTGTAAACTTTTGTACATTTTTTTACAATAAATTGATTTGTTATAAAAATTTATTTCACGGAAAATTTTCAAAAAGGGACGACAAATAATGATTGCAGAAAAATAATAATTGTATAATTAATTGATTATTATTAATTTTTATTAACAATAATAATAATTAATATTAATTTATTATTTTATTTATTTACGTTTATTGTATAAAAATTAAATTACCGTAAATAAGTATTATTTATTGAAAATTAATTTAATTTATCAATTTAATCCAAAATTCTTAAATAAAAAATTAAATTCTCTGTCATTTGTGAACATTTTTAAATTTATTTTTCAATTTGCTAATTGTTTATATTTATACAAATGAAAAACGATTTTATTTTGTTTTAGTAATGTCAAGATGAATTTTGAAGACAGACGCAAAAAATCATTTATAAAAGTGACCCGATTATTTTTATAATAATAATTTCCTTTTTACAATTGTAATTCGATGAATTGAGTCTTGAAAAAATCCACGATTTTCACCTGAGAAGAAAATATAGCAGGTATTTAGAAAAAAAATAAATACGTAGTAAAAAATCGATATTTAGAATAATAAATTTTTTAATATTGTATACTTTGGTAATAATTTTTTTTTTAATAGTCATTAATTAATAATTATTAATTGAAAATAAATTTGAAATACACGTGAAAAAGAAGATTTTAGTCAAAAATAACAATTTTTTTTTAGTCAAAAAAATAACCAAAGTGATTAATATTTCTTCGACTGTTTAAAAAATTTTTATTTGAAAAGTAATTATTATTACCTGTTTGATATTAAATAAATAAATTTCAATTTTCCCACGCAATGATTCGATTGGTTGGCTCAATGTCAAAACAAACTTGACGCATGCGCATAATGTGAATTCGAAATTTCCCGCCCAGGGGATTTAAAGATGGCTGCCGCAAGTTTTACCTTTCACTTTCACGGATTGGTTCGTTCTAATCTAACGCAACATTCTATTGGTGGAAAATGTAATGGCCTAACAACAATTCAAAAAAAACTAAACTCTATAACGCCTGGAGAAACACACAACATAAGAGAAATACACTCACACGCGGATAACATACATTGTGTCTACACATGCCCTTATGCGCATGTGAAGCCTTTGTCCGTATTTGTGATTGCTTTTCGTAGCAGAGTCGAGTAGTGTGTGCGCATTGCATTCACGGGATCAGTCTGGATTGTTTGGCAACGATTGCTCGATTAGCAACCTGGCAGATCTACAGTTGGCTAGTGCTGCTATCGAGAGATTTTTTTAAGTGTTTGTGTGACGGAGATTGTGAGATTTTTTACGAAAATTGTGTTTTGCTTCAAGTTTAAAGCAGTCCTCGGATTGACAGCTCGCGACAACTCCGCTGAACGGAAGTATTTTCATTATCCGTAAATTGAGTTGAGAGTTCCAACTATTCGTGTGAAATTTTTCGCATTATCAATCGGTTGTATTTGATTATTAAATCAATTCCGGGGGTGACTTGTTTAATTTTTTCCTCACATGAATCTAAATTGTAGATGATCGTCACGAGAGTGGGACAAGATGATAATGATGATGATAATTTAGTATTGGTGTTTGGGAATAAGTGTTTTGAACAAAGGGACGATTCAATTGTTTATCCGTGGGCTATTATACGAACACACATAGAATCGGATCATTGACGACTCTCGTTCTCTCTTTTACATTAATTCGCAGACCGTTGATTGTCGAAACTGTTTTTGTTTGTTTCTTTTTTTCGGTGCTGCCATTGCTGCTAGAGACTAAAACCCCCATAGAGAGAGAGTCGGAGTGCTACAGTGTGCATTTCAAGTGAGAAGATAGACACAATTGGATTGGGAGTTGTGCAGTGTCGTGCCTGCGAGGCCCTTACATGAGAATCGGCTCAGCTGATTCATAGACTGCGCCATCACGGGCTCTTCGCAGCTTTTCCAATAATCAACAATAAAAATGTCGTCTCCAAGTGCTGGCAAGCGACGTATGGACACGGACGTTATCAAACTGTATCCTTGACTCTTTCTCTCTTTCTCTAACCTCCCACTCTTTTGCTTCTTTCTCCCTGTCTCTCTCCAGCTTTGCATCTCTCTTTCTCTTTGCCTATCTCTCTTTCTCTCCCTTCTATTTAATTCTCAATTTTTTTCTCTTAAAAACTATTTTTTACTGTGCCCTTTTAATTTACATTTTTTTTAAACAAAAAAAACAAGGTTTGTATTAAACTTATTCACAATTTAATAATCGTTACTCTAGTGTGAATTGATTTTAATTTTAAATCCGTAAATCGTTATTTTGATGATAGAAAGTAAACACTTGAATAAAGAATTCAACAATGGGATTTTATTTTGAGAAGGGGCATTTAACCTCGTGCTACGCCGATGACAAGCACAGCTGTTTTTAACCAGCTGATTGTGTACAGTGTTTTGTATATATGCGCAGATTTTTATTTTATTGTCTGTATAAAAATATCAAAAAAAAAAGAAAGAAAGAAGAAAGATTTTCAAATCAGTAGAATTTTCCCTGTTGCTAACAGGAAATGATGTGTCAATTTTTCACTCACCCTGAAAGCAGAATTTAAACCCTTTAAATTAATTATCTTTAGAATTTTTCGAAATATTTCCTTAAGATTGATATTTGTTTTCTTTTATTCATATTGAATATCAATACCAATACAGGAGGATTTATAAATTTTTTAATTTAGTGAAAATTATTTTTTTAATAAAAAAAATAGACATAACCTATAAATTTTTGAAAAATTTCTCAAGTACCTATTGTTTGTTAAATGACAGTGTATATAAATATAAAATTAGCGGAAATGTTTTCAAGAAAGTGGAAATGAGAGAGGAGCACGGAAAGTTAATTAAGCCCCTCTGAACTTTACGTGTAATTGTAAAATACAAAAGCACATTATCGCTTACTGAGTGAGTAGTGTAAATCAGATTAAACTAAGAAATCCTATTACACTTTTCATCTCTCTTTTGAAGTTGAAATCAATAAAAATAGAATATTCTCGTCTGACGACGTGTATTTAGTGTTTCTTCTTTTTTTTAAAAAAGAAAAAGATAAAAACTCATTAATTAAAAGAGAAAAAAAGCTCTTGCTTTATTTATTTAGTTTGTTTTTTTTTAATATACTTATTTATTATACAAAGATTTTGATTTTCTTGACATGCGTCACTGACATAACAATCAATAGTTGTATGCATTTTTATTTTCCATTTTGATCTGCAAACGACCTTGGTCGAAAAGGAAACTTACGGATGACTTAATATTAATTGCATGTGCTTACACGCACGCTAAAATCTATTCGCTTTCGAAAGAATACGTCACAGACGAACGTTTCACATAATCTTTTGTGCTCTATCGCTCACCGTCTTTCTCTCTCCCTCTCTCTCACTCTCTCTCTCTCTCTCTCTCTCTCTTTCTTTCTTTCTTTCTTTCTCTTCTTTTTCTCTCTTTTCATTTACTGCAACTTTTTAACGCGTGTAAAAAAAAAAGAAAAGATGTGCGGGTAAAATTTAATTAGAAAAAAAAATCAAATGCCTCATAATTTTTATATATAATTGCGTACATATTCTAGAAATTGCTTCAATTTTCGCAATTAATTTTTTTACTTCTTGAAATGAAAATAAATTAGGCATTCATTGATTGAACTATTGCATTATGCTCTTAAAATATTATTATTTTATACTAATTATTTTTAATAATATAATAATAATACAATAATAATATAATAATAATAATAATAGTAATAATAATAATAATAATAATAATAGTAATAATAATAATAATAATAATATTACTACTATTAAAATCAATAATAAATACTATAACTATTTTTATTATTGTTCTTATTAAGTACTGTTTTTATTTTTAATTTCATTATTATTACATATTAAACTATTATTTTTATTTTTATAAATATTATTCTTTCAAGGAAAAAAATATTTCTATTTTGAATTATTATTACAAACTAAATTCTTTTTGAGTTTTTTTCCCCTTGTAAATTATTTTTCACGAATTTTAATACATAATTGGGCAATTTTGAATGATTTTCTTTATAATTGGAACCAATTTGTGTCAGGCTTTGCACTATTTAGTTTATTTTTCAAATGTTGGATAGAAAATAACAAATTCTTTTGTCTCGTGTCAATTTCTACTTTCAATATTAATGTAATAGTGGAAGTTGAGGTTAAAATACGAAACGTGCGTGATTCTCGAAATCAGAAAGATTTCATCATTCTTTTATTGATTTTAATGTGCCTTCTGAAAAGCAGAAGGAAATTTTTTTTAAAGTTCTTTCATTTTCCTTACTTTTGTATATATATATATATATATATATATATATATATATATATATATGCAACAGAAAAAGCTTTTGTTTCAATATTTTTAGATTTTTCTTTTTCTTTTTGAAATATATAATTTAAAAGCCGCACAGGGAATGAAATGGAATTTATTATTATTTTCTATTTTTGTATTCTTCGCGACTTATTTATTTATTTTAGTTTTACTATTTCTTTCAATTATTTATTTTTAATAGTTTTCAATTATTTATTTTTACTAGTTTTCAATTATGTATTGTCACTATTTTTCAATTATTTATTTTTACTATTTTTTAATTATTTATTTTTACTATTTTTTCAATTATTTATTTTTACTGTTTTACTCATTTATTTATTGTTTACTATTTTCTTCATTTATTTATTTTTATTGAATTTTGCATTATTTTATTTTCCCTTTTTTTCATTTATTTATTTTTATTACATTTTGTCATATTTTATTGTCACTATTTTTTCAATTGTTGTTAAATTTGTAATATTTTTTTTATTATATTTTACTTTTGTTTCTTTTTACTATTTTTTCGTTTATTTATTTTCTTTATACATTGCATTTGTTTATTTTTACTATTATCTTCTTTTATTTTTATTTTGAGTTTGTTTTTTTTTATCAATTTTCACTTATTTTCTTTTATTTTTTCGTTTGTTTATTTCTATTAATTCTCTCTTATTTATTTCTTTTTTTTTCTCATTTCTTTATTGCTACAATTTTCTTCAATTTATTTTTGTTATTTTTATTTTTTTCTCAATTTATTTAATTCCCTTGTCCCTTTGATTATTATTATTATTATTATTATTATTATTATTATTATTATTATTATTATTATTATTATTATTATTATTATTATTATTATTATATTACTATTCATTTTATAAATATTTTTTTTTATTTCGTTACTATTTATTTTATAAATAATATTTTTTATATTTATTTTATTGCTATATATTGGATAAAAAATATTTGTTATATTTATTTTATTACTATTTATTTGATAAAAAATATTTGTTATATTTATTTTATTACTATTTATTTTATAAATAATATTTTTTATATTTATTTTTTTATTATTTGTTTTATAAATAATACTATTTTTTATATTTGTTTTTTTTTTGTTGCTATTTTCTATAAAGTGTTTAATGTTCGATTTCAACTTTAAATAATATTTATCATTTTGCTGCAAAAATATTCAAGTGAATTAATTTTTATCTTTGACACTTGTGTCAATAAAAAATTTATTATTCTATAAATTAAAAAATTGATAATGCAACTTTATTTTTCCCTTTGTCCGGCGTGTTTTTTTTTTTTTTTTTTTTTTGCCTTGAAAAGGATTTCTCTCGTGTGTTTAGGTTCCTTGTGGCTCTTTGTTAGGAAAGTATAGCGATTTTCAAAAGAGGAAGGCATAGAAACCTATAGTTATAAAACTGTATACAACTCAGGCTCTAAAATACGGCGGGCATTGAACTAGAACACTCTTTATTGTATATAAACTACATTAGTATATATTTGTGTGTGTGTGTGTATGCGCGCGCAAATGCGTGATTATTAAGAATTTCCATCTCTTTAAAACCATAACAAAGATCTTGGTAATCTATTTTCAAAAAAAAGAAAAAAAAATTTCTCCTCATTTCCATATTTTGTTGAATGTGACGTAAAATTATTCCCCCCTCCTCCAATCTCTAACTATTTCTCGACTGAAAATTTAATTTTAATAATATACTCTTTTTAATCCGTACATTTTTGTGAATTATTCGGATTGGAATAATAAAAATAAAATTTGAATTTTATTTTTTCAGGGAGGGACGAAAAAAAAATATATGTATATGAAAAATTTGAAAGTCAATTTTATTGTGACTTGAGTTTCGTAAATGAACGCGCTCTTGAACGAAAATAGACCGTGGCATTATTTCTAATGGATCTCTCTTGCTTGTTCTCTTTTATTTGATAGTGTCTCTCTAATTGGCATCGTCATTTTTAACACATCCCTGTAATTTTGATTTTCTTATCGCGCATCAAGTTCAATAATTGTAGGCAAACATTCTTTTTTTTTCTCCGCGCGAAACAAAAGAATTGATCTTGTTATACTTTATATACTTTCACATTATTGTGCGTATTTTTTTTTCGTTTTTTAATCCGTTTTGAAAAGAAAATTTGTTAAAAAATTATTTTCTTTTTAATTTATTATTTGTATTTATTTCTAGTTTATTATTTTCTCTATTTAGTTTTTTTGTTTTTGATGTTTTTTCCAATTTAATATTTTCTTTTTTTTAATTTTATTATTTTCTGTTTGTTTTAATTTATTGTATTTTTTTACTTTATTATTTTCCATTTGTTTTAATTTATTGTTTTTTTTACTTTATTATTTTCTATTCGTTTTAATTTATTCTATTTTTTCTAGTTTTATATTTTCTCTACTTTATTTTTTTGTTTTTTTTCAATTTATTACTTTCTTTTTTTTATTTTATTACTTTCTGTTTGTTTTAATTTATTCTATATTTTTTACTTTATTATTTTCTATTCATTTTAATTTATTCTATTTTTTTCTAGTTTAATATTTTCTCTACTTTATTTTTTTGTTTTTTCTATTTTTTCTCTTTTATTATTTTTTAAATTTGTTTTGTAATTTTTTTCTAATTTATTTTCTAAGTTTTTTTCTTTTTGAATTTATTATTAAGAGAATTTTTTTTATTATATTGTTTATTAGTTGTAGTTGTGGAAATTTTTTTTTTTTTGTAATTTACGAAAGGAAATGATAATTTGGAGGAATATTTTATTTCTCATCTCTCGTTTCTTGAAATGAAAGGGGAAAAAAATATTAAATTTTCGATCTCATTTTAGAGCCACGTGTGTGTCTTTTAAATATGTACTCGAAAATTTTCTTATAATCTTTTTTGGCCGCATGCCCAGTGAGCAGTTTATTCATTTATATTCTTCACTAATTCTAAACAGATGTTGATATAAGTTTCAAGTCAGGAAATGATGCCTTTTGATGACGTTATAAAAAAGTTTATTAAAATGTCGTTGGTTAATCGCCATTTTCTGCAAATAGGAATTTTCTGAGATAAATAATTAGAATTATTTATAATTAAATAATAATAATGATAAAAATAATTTTTTCATCTTTTCGGAAATATTTTTTCCCATTTTTAACATTCAGGGATTATTTTTTGTTTTCATTCATTTTTCTTACTTTTTTTTATTATTTCTCTTCCATTTTTTATTTTTTTTTCTCTTTCTTTTTTTATTTTCCTTTTTCTTTTTTTATTTCTATTTCCATTTTTTTATTTGTTTTTTCTTTTTTCCTCCCCTTTTTCCCTTTTTTTGTGCATAAATACAGAAATACGCGAAAGTTAAAAAGTATATAATTAAAAATAAAATAAAACTCACACTTTCGACATTTGTAAGTTCATACTTCGGAAATCGTTTTAGAAATCACGTTCAATAATAATTATTTCACTTGAATAGTAGAAATTATTATTTATCGCACATTATTATATGTGAGAGATTTATGTGGAATTTATTTTTTCCTTTAATTGTAATTTTAGGATATTCGTAAAATTATTTTACTTTCTATCATCATTGCAATATTTATCATAATTGTATCTCTTTTTTTCTCTCTCTCTCTCTCTTTCTGCTGCTTTTAATCTTCTAATTGCCACTTTTTTTTTACTATCGCTCAAAAAAAAAAACAATTATCAAAATATATTTTTAAGTATTTCTCACAGAAGCCAAGAAAAATTTTTCCTTAACTTATTTTTAAAAACAGAATAGAAAGCAAACACGAAGTGACAATTTTAGGTGGACTCAACGAATTTTCCGTCAAATTTTACGGACCTCGAGGGAGTGAGTATATTTTTACTTTCTATATTTTTTCGATAATTACAATTTAATTTATTTATTCATGTAAAATATTTACTTCCATCTAATATCAAAAAGAAAAAAGTATTTAGAAATCTAACGTTGAAAATAAAAAAAATTCAGAACTAACTATAAATAAGTTAAATTAAGAAAAAAAAAATTAAATATTGGAAAAATTCATTTTCCGAAAATAAATATCGCGCGAGAGTTTTGAAATTAAATTTTGAGCTAATTATAAATTTTATATATATGCGAAATAATTAAGCGATAATAAATTGGTATGTTTGGTGTATAAATTATTGCTTGAATCGTGAAACGATTTATATTTTGATGATGTTCAATTATATTGTGCCAAACCCATTTTTGGACGGAAGTTGTAAATTATATAACAGTGCGTTTGTTTTCCTGTTGTCGATTTTAAAATAATAAAAGTCGATGTCGTTATATATTTTAAAAGCTTCATTCACTCGGTAATTTATTTTTCTCTTTGCAAAATTTCTTCACAAAACCATTTTGTAATTTATTTTTATATCAAAAGTAAAAATTTAATTTTAGTTCAAAAAAAATTTCTTTCTGGAAAAATAATTCCTTCTAAAAAAAATTGGTCTTCGTTTCGAAAAAAGTAAACAATTTTTTCTATAAAGTTTCGTTTTAGTTAGAAATCGAAACATTTTTTTTTAAAGTTTAGTTTTTGTTAAAAATCGAAAAAAAATGCTATAACAATATTTGTACTTTTAGTTAAAAATCGAAAAAAAATGTTTACTATCACAAAATTTTATTTTAGTTAATAAATAAAATGTTTTCTATTACAAAATTTTGTTTTTGCTAATAAATAAAATGTTTTCTATTACAAAATTTTGTTCTTGTTAATGAATAAAATGTTTTCAATTACAAAATTTTGTTTTAGTTAAAAAATAAAATATTTTTTCTATAACAATATTTAGTTTTAGTTAAGAGTAAAATATTTTTTCTATGACAATATTTAGTATTAGTTAAAAAATAAAATATTTATTCTATAAAACTATTTAGTTTTTGTTGAAATATTTAAAAAAAAAGGTTTCTATAAGAAAATTGTGTTTTACTTAAAATTGAAAATAGAAAAAAATGAATAAGATGATGAGAAAAAATTTTCTAAATTTAAATTGCAAAAATTTACAGAGAGAAGTTGAAAAAAAAGAAATAAAATTCATTAAGAGAGAAATGTTTCCTTTCTGAATTTAATTCGACCTTTTTTTCACATCGGTAGAAAAATAATTATACACTGCGTTTATTAAATGAATAGAAACAAATTCCTTCTTGATTGAAAGAAACATTTTTTTCTGGGTGTGTCGATGGGAATAATAAATATACATGTATATTTGTTTCCATTCGAAAATCTTTCTTTCACTTTCTCTTAATAGTTATTACACATAGCTTCCATATCAGTTCATATCGATACTATTGATTATATTTCATTACGGCTATATTTAAAATGTTATTTTTATTCGTTAATTTTTGTTTAAATTTTATTTGAAAACTTGACTCAAAATTTTATTTCAGTTTTATTTCAAAACTTAAAGTTTTATTTCAATTTTATTTAAAACTTTGTTTAAAGATTTATTTAAATTGTAATTAAAACTTTACTTAAAATTTTATTTGAATTGTATTTAAAACTTAAAATTTGATTTAAATTTTATTTAAAACTTTGCTTAAAGATTTATTCGAATTTTATTTGAACTTTACTTAAAATTTTATTTAAATTGTATTTAAAACTTAACTTAAAACTTTATTTAAATTGTATTTAAATTTTATTTGAAACTTTACTGAAAATTTCATTTAAATTTTATTTGAAACTTTGCTTAAAGATTTATTCAAATTTTATTTGAAACATTACTTAAAATTTTATTTTCATTGTATTTAAAACTTTTCTTAAAACTTTATTTAAATTGTATTTAAATTTTATTTGAAACTTTACTTTAAATTTTATTTAAATTGTATTTAAAACTTTACTTAAAACTTTATTTAAATTGTATTTAAATTTTATTTGAAACTTTACTGAAAATTTCATTTAAATTGAATTTAAATTTTATTTGAAACTTTACTTGAAATTTCATTTAAATTGTATTTAAATTTTATTATGAAACTTTATTTAAAATTTAAGAAAAATTTATTTTCCCCTTTTTTCTTGTTTTTAATGTTTTATTATAAATTCTTTTGCACGTGATAATAATGCATTACAATTTTGTACATTCTTTTTTCTTTCATTTGTTAATCGTGTGATGTTATAAACAAAAGTTTTATTATCATACTTTTTTTTATCTGTGTAATATACTTGTAATAATTTTACCTTTTTTGTTCCACTTAGCTTGCTTTTATACATTTTTTTACTGCAGTTCTGATAAATTTTATTCCTAATTTGGTATTTTTTAATTGCCTATGGCAAAATTTATTGTTTCAAAATTAATTATCGAAATAATTCAAAAATAGTATTTTTTATTGGAATATATTTTGACAAAAAAAAAATTGAATTAAAGAACTGATTACTTAGTTGACAATTAACAAATAAATATTTATTTGAATTAAATAAATGTTTACTTGAGTTATATAAATATTTATTTAAGTAAAATTTATTTGCTAGTAGTAAATAAATATTTACTTGAAGTAAATAAACATTTACTTGAGTCATATAATTTTTTTCTTGAATTAAATAAATGTTTTAATTGAGTCATAAATATTTCCTTAAATTAAATATACATTTTTACTTGAGTCATATAAATATTTACTTGAATTAAAGAAATATTTACTCGAATCAAATAAATATTTGTTACAGTATCGAATAATTTTGTCAATTATGAAACATAATTTTTAATATAGAATTAATTTTTAAAAAATCAGAAAATGCTGTGTTAGAAAAATTTTCTTTTTCTCATTTTAATGGTAAAAAACAAAAATGACAATGTAACATAACCAGAATAAAAGACTCGGCTATAGAAATATGAAGGCTTTTTGAATTTGTTAGTCAGAGTAATAAGCGTTTAATTAGCATATAAGGGTATGTAAACGTATATATATATACATGTATATGATATGCGTAATATTTTTCATTGTGTAATGATTCAAGATATTCTCTCAAAATGGTACATGCCCTTGTAAATTCACACCTCTCATAATCAGTAAAATGAGAACAAAGAGCAATTATTATATCATTCAGAGATAGTTTTGTTACTTTCGTGTACATATAGATATTGAATAGAATTTTTTTTTAATTCTATTCATTCATATTTATATATTTATGCTAAATAATCACAAACACACGCACACGTGATTCGAGAACGATATAAAATTATAATTTTTCTGCCTATTAATTATCGTCATTTTCCTTATTTAAATACTGAAAAAAAAATTCAATTACATTTATGGTAATTAAAAAATAACAAATCTACAATGACAATAGAAAAATTTGTAACACACAAGAACAAAAGATTTCTTTGTGTCAAATTTATTTTTTCTGCGTTTTGTTTTCAATTTGACGCGAATAAGTTTTTTCGAAATTCTATTTTTTTTATAAATATTTTACTACTTTTGATAAGTAAATTTATTATTTTGTTATTCTTTCGGAAATTTATTACTTTGTTATTTTTTAGGAAATGTTTTTTTTTATTATTTATGAAATTTCCTAAATGATTCCAATTATTTAAAAAAAAAATTTGTTGATAAAATTCTTATTATTTACTTTGATAAACAATTGAATTCTTTTTTTTTTGTTGAGGAATTCAATTATTTTAAAAAATTTCAATCAAATTTTTCACAAGAATAATGAATAATAATAATAATAATTAATTATTTTTATAAATAAGAAAACTCATGTGCAGAATTTCAATTATTTACAAATAAAAATATTTAAAATATTTCATAATAAATACTTTTTAAAAATTAAAAAATATTATTTAATAAAAATTTAGATAAATTCTATGAAATTTGCAATTATTCTAAAAAATTATGCTAAAATTCTTCAATATTTTTTTTAATTTTCCTAAAACTTATGTTAAAATTCTTCAAACGAATTCAATTACTCAAAAAAAAAAATTTTATAAAATTCTTTATAAAAATTGAATTTCAACTGAGATTTACCGAATTATTTAATAAATTATTAATTTTTCTATTTTTCGTAATTGAATTCTTGTATTTTTAATTCTAAAAGAAAAAAATTCTAAAAAATCATAAGATTCATAAAAAAAATTTAACATTAAATAAAATTTGAATTTTATATATTGGTAAATTTTTTTTTTTATGAATTATTTTAATTTTAATTATTATTTAACACTATATATTTTTTTCTTACCATTTCACTGAAAGATAACAATTTTTCCCAAAATTTTTCGAGACAAAAATTATAAGTAAAAAAAAAGTGACACAATTTTTTCCATTAAATAAGAAGTAGTGTCATTGACACTATATCCGATAGTAGGCACTTTAGCTTTGAACACAATAGTGGCGGAAATTACGCATTCTCTCTCCGCGGGTTCAGATGAGTAATTACGTAAAACGTTCTTAACATTTCGAAAAGCGTAAAATTATGTGCAGCATGCGACATATCTTTCGTTTCATCTCCCTTTTCTTATATGACTTCATAACTCTCATCTCGAAAATCTCGAAAATGAAGAAATTAAAAATTTTTTTTTAAACGTATTCTTAAAGTGTTTTTTTACCGGTAGAAAAAGAATTCCGATATTATTTCCGATAATAATAAAATTATTCCGATATTATTTCCGATAATAATAAAATTATTCCGATAATAATAAAAATAATGATAATAATAATAATAATAATAATAATAAAATTTATCATTCATGTTTATAATTCATTATTAGTACTTTTATTGGCAAAAAATAATTTTTTTAATCCTTTTTTACTTCAATTTTTATTATTTTCTAAAATTATTATTATTACTATTGTTATTAACAAATTATTTTTCCTTCTTTTATTATTGCTATCGTTACTATTATTAATTTCCTTTTTTGTTATTGCTATTATTATTAGTACTATTATTGGCGAATAATTTTATTTATTCTTTTTTATTTCAATTATTATTAATTTTTTATTTATTATTATTACCATTGTTATTAACAAATTATGTTTTACTTTTTTTTATTCTTATCGATATTAATGTTATTTTCCTTTTTTGTTATTGCTATTATTATTATTATTATTATTATTATTATTATTATTATTCTGTTATTATTATTATTTCTGTTATTTTTTATTATTCATTATTGTTACTATTATTAATAACAAATTCTTTTTTCCTTTTTTATTGTTGCTATTATTATCAGTATTATTATTATTATTATTATTATTATTATTTCATTATGTTTTTATTATTTATTATTATTACTATTACTATTATTATTATTATTATTAACAACTTTTTTTTTCCTTTTTTGTTTTTGCTATTATTATTATTTCTCTATTTTGTCCCAGGAAAAGCATGAGAACAATCATTAAAGTACAATAGAATTGGTAAAATTCCCAAATTGAATAACAATATTGTAACGAAAAATAAAAGTTGACCAATTTTAATAATACAGCAGAATAAAAAAAAATGAATAATAATAATTATTATTGCTATTGTTATTAATAATAAAAGGACGAGGAAAAAGGACTGAGCTCCATTTAATACGCATGCGAAACCCAGGGAAAAACTGGGTCACTGGGGCAAGCGCGCGCGATGTTGGACTCGAGCTCTCTGCACTTCTATCGAATCATGCAACTGCATCTGCATGTGCAAACGCGGAAACTAGATTCTGTGTGTGAACCATTTGCAAACCATATAGAGGAGGAACCAAGCTTCCTTTGTGCTCATGATACAGTTCACTTGCGCTCACAATCTCCACTATATATATATATATATATACACGTTCATATTATGATCCCCGTTACAAAACTAATTATGCTAACAGGTTTCTATTCTTTTTGCACCAAAAAAAAATAGAAAAATAGAAACAATTTTTTTTTTTACTAAACATAACATTTTTCCTGGCACGTAAACTATAGATGTTAACAAATAGCGCAATTTGGAAAGTAAATCTTATTTTCAGATCAATAGTCAAAATTGTAGTTTTTTTTTAATAAAGAATTAAAAATTGAGCGAAAAAAGGGGAAAAATAAATATTTCTTATTCGCTTTCCTAAACAAACGGTTTAAAATTTTATTCTGAATTTAACAACATTTGACAGAAAATAAATAATAAATAAAAAAAAAATAAAAAACTAAATAAAAAAATTAATAAAAAAACTTAATAGGTAGACAAAGCTGAATTTAAAAATAATAATTAATAACAATAATGATAATAATAATTAGAAAAAAGGGGAAAAATAAATATTTTTGATTCCCTTTTCTAAAAAACTGTCTAAAATTTTATTCTGAATTCAACAACATTTGACAAAAAAATAAATAATAAATAAATAAAAAAATAACTTAATAGGAATTGAAAGCTGAATTTAAAAATAATAATTAAAAATAATAATAATAATTTTAAAAAAAGGGATGAGGGAAGTCAATATTTTTGATTCGCTTTTCTAAAAAAAACTGTCTAAAATTTTATTCTGAATTCAACAACATTTGACAAAAAAATAAATAATAAATAAATAAAAAAATAACTTAATAGGAATTGAAAGCTGAAATTAAAAATAATAATAATAATTAGAGAAAAATAAATATTTTTCATTCGCTTTTCTAAAAAACTGTCTAAAATTTTATTCTGAATTTAACAACATTTGACAAAAAAATAAATAATAAATAAATAAAAAATAGATAAAAAATAAATTAAAAAACCTTAATAGGAATACAAAGCTGAGTTTAAAAATAATAATTAACTGCAATAATTAATAGTACGGTTAATAGTCAATTGTCGAAATTATTATTAACAATAATAATTATAATAATAGTAATAAAAATAATTATAGTAATATAAAAGTAATAATAAAATGAAAAATAAATTACCCAATTTTAAACGTCCGAGATTTTTTTCGAAAACAAAGTAAATGAAATGAAAATAAAAACAAAATAAATAATACAAAATATAAAATAATAATATAATAATAAATAATAATAAAAATTGTTACTAAAAAAAACTTGGTTTTAATTTCGAAAAAATTAAACCAGTTTTTCTCTAACGTTTCGTTCTATAGTTACAAAATCGAAACAATTTATTTAAAGTCTAGTTTTTATTAATAATCGAAAAATATTTTTTTTAACAACAATTATCATTGTACAGTATGTATAAAAATTGTAAATATTTAATTTAATATTTACTTAAATGATTGATAATAATTGACGACAGTAAGGTAAATAATTATTTACAATAATAAGAATTAATTTTTTTTCCTTATAATCTAATGACATGATTTTATAGACAGGAATTTATTAATTATTTATTCTATAAAAATTACTCTTAAAAAAATGACTATAACTATAATAGTTAATTGGAAGAGGAAAATTTTAATAATCCTGTGTATGCTGTAAAACATAATTTTCTGATATTTATAGCGAAGTTAAAAGTGTGAACTAGAACATTCAATGAATATATAATTAAAATCAATTTTTGATTAGCGTTAAATCATGTTAATTAGAACGGAGAAATTGTTTCTGAAAAACGAATAATAATTTCAGGGAGATATTTTTTAAATTTAAGAAAGTTATGTTTGTAAAACAAAAAAAAAAATTAATAACAATGTTAAATAATGTTTTACATTCAACTATTTATTTGTAATTTTTTTTCAATTATTAGTTTTTTGTAGTTTGAATTTATTAGTAATTATTTATTGATAATTATTAATTAGTAATTATTTATTGATAATTACTAATTAGTAATTATTTATTGATAATTACTCATTAGTAATTATTTGTTGATAATTACTAATTAGTAATTATTTATTTTTCCTGGAAAAACTACAAATTTTAAGTTTCGCTAATTTTTGTAAAAAATTAGCAAAAGTTATTTAATTATTATTTATTAATTAATTAATTAATTGATAATTGGTAATATTAGTAATTTAATTATATTTTCGTTTAAAGTTATAACAAAAAAAAATTCATATGCAAAAAAATAATTCTTCAATAATAAATAAATATTCTTTTTTTCCACAGAAGAAAATAAATTGAAATTAAAAGTACAATTTCCTCAATATTATTTTTGTCCATTTTTCAATTAGTAATCAATTTTATATTCAATTTTCTCATATTCTATTCTATGTTTATAATATTACAGAATTTCCAACGACTGGAAATTATTCTCTCACTAGAATATCCACTCACTTTAATTTAATAGTACTTTCACCCAGAATTGTATATAAGTGATCGCGATTCATCTCTTTATTAAACAATAATTTTAATCAAGTTTTAGGAATAAAATTATTATTCCGAGAAATTAAATTTCCTTTAAGAAATGGATTTAAAATTAATAAAAATTAACGTTTAATATAATAAAAAATAGAATTTTATATTTATTTTGATAGAAATAATATTCAAAATTAATAAAAAGTGATTTTTAATAATAAATAGAGTTTGGTTAATTGATATTTGAAGAAATAATTTTGAAATTAATAAAAGTAATTTTTAATGATAAAAAATAAAATATTTTGTATGGTTTTTGATAGAAATAATATTTAAATAAATGAAAATTAATTTTGTAATGATAAAAAACAGAATTTTATATTAATTTTAATAGAAATAATATTCAAAATTAATAAAAAGTGATTTTTAATAATAAAAAATAGAATTTGGTTTTGGTATTTGAAGAAATAATTTTTTAATTAAGGGCATTTGAACCTTTATGACGTCAAAGAATTAAAATATAAGCTTTGCACTAATTGTGAAGTCAAAATGGTTCAAATTCCCTTAATAAAAAGTAATTTTTAATGATAAAAAATAGAATTAGGTATTGTTATTGATAGAAATAATATTTAAGGTTATAAAAACTAATATTTAATAATGAAAAATAGAATTTATATTAATTTTGATATAAATAATATTGAAAATTAATAAAAATTAATTTTGTAGTAATAAAAAATAGAAATTGGTATTGTTATTGCTATATAACAATACCAATTTGTTTTTTTTTTGCTTTTAGCTTTTATTTTCTATTTTTCTTTTTATTTTTTGTATTATTATTATTTTGTTATTAGGGGTCATTTTTATTTTTTGTTGCTTTTTTATTTTTCTTTTTTGTTTTTTGAAGTTAATAAAAATTAATTTTGTAATAATAAAAACTAGAATTTGCTATTGATAGATATGATATTGAAATTTTATTTTAATTTTGAAAGATAATTTTCTTTTTTGTTCGAAAATACATTTTTGTTTTTTTTTTAATTTATATAGAGTACAACAATATCTAAGCACAACAATGGAATGTAATTATTCAATTTAGGGCTAATCATACGCATCTTGTGTGCGTCTTTATATTGACAAATCGAAATCGTCCCACTTTCTTTGCATATAAACGTTAGATAGATCGTTTTACTCATAGAAGATATTCCGTTATTAGGGGTCATCAAATGTATGTCAAGGGAATGTAAGGGATCACATAAATTTTCTATTTGTCCAATAATGTACTCGGAAGTTTTCTCATTTTTATTCAGGCTAAAGATTGTCGTCCAAAAAAATTATAGTCATCTTGTAATATCAAAATAGTTTTTAATTTTCGATTTATTATTAATATTATAGTATTTTTTTAATTATTAATTAGATGAAAATCGTGATAGATTTTATTTTGGTCTCGAAAAATTACTATTTTAGTCAAATTCACTAATTAGGGAAAATTATTATTTTAGTCAAAATTACTAATTAGGAAAAATTATTATTTTAGTTAAATTTAATAATTAGAAAAATTATTATTTTAGTCAAATTTACTAATTAGGGACAATTTCTTATTTCAGTTAAATTTAATAATTAGAAAAATTATTATTTTTGTAAAATTTACTAATTAGAAAAATTATTATTTTACTCAAATTTACTAATTAAAATGATTATTTAAGTCAAATTTACTAATTGGGAAAATTACTATTTTAGTCAAGTTTGCTAATTAGGAAAAATTACTATTTACGTAAAATTTACTAATTCGAAAAAATTATTATTTTACCCAAATTTACTAATTGGGAAAAATTACTATTTTAATCAAATTTAATAAATCAAAAACAAAAAGTCAGTCGTACTTTAAAAAAAACTAATTACAATTTTTCCTATAAATATTACTGCGGAAGTTATAATTAAATTGTTTTCATTGAATAAATTTTAGCGATTAGTCAAAAAATTCGTTTGTTTTCATTCTTTTGCTTTTAGCTTTTCTTTTTTATTTTTATTTTTTGTTACATTTTTATTTATATTTTTTGTCACTTTTTTATTTTTATTTTTATTTTTTTGTTACATTTTTATTTTTTTGTTACATTTTTATTTTTTGTTACTTTTTTCTTTATTATTGTTATACTTTTTTATTTTTTGTTATACTTTTTTATTTTTTATTATACATTTTTATTTTTTGTTTCTTTTTTATTTTTACCAATTTTCTTTGACGCTTGTTTTCTTTTTTTTTCGAGAATTTTGCACTAATCAATTTATTGTTGTCGCGCTAACTTCATTAGGCGATTAGTGCTCTTATTTGGTTTACTTAAAACCAAAGTCGTAACTAATAAAGAGAAAATTAATTTGACCTCTGAATATAAATGTGACTTTCTATTTATTTACTGTTATCTCATGATTATGATGATGATGTTATTTTTCCATTCGAAACTTTCAGTATAGATGACCCAAGGTTAGATTTTTGTCTTCGATTTTTTCCCCACTTGTCTTTCATTTTTATATATGAATGAAAAAAAGTGCATTTATTTTCATGTATTTTGCAAATTATGGAAATTCTGCTTTTTTAAAGTATATTTCAAAGAAAAAGGAATAAAAAATTATTAAGTTATAAATTGAAATTGAAATTAAAAATTAAAAATTAGAAATATTATTTTTAATTATTCATTAATGTAAAATATTTAAATATTAATTTACTTCAATATTAATTATATTATTAATTAAATATTACATTCAAGGAAATTATGCATTCAAAATACATTGGGAAAAGAGGAAATAGAAAATTATTAAATTGAAAAAAAAATCCAAAATATTTTCGTTAACTTTTTTTAAAATTATTAATTGGTGTAATTATTAAGAAAATTCAAAATATCATTGTTAATTTTTAAAAATTTTTAATTAGTATAAATTATTTGAATATTAAATAAATGTAAATTATTATTTTGTATTTTATGGAAATTCTGCTCTTGAAAATATATTAGAAAAAAATTAAAAACTGTTAAATTACTTGAAGAAAAATTCAAAATATTATTGTAAATTTTTTTTAAAAATAAATAATTCGTATAAACTTCTGTAATATTAATTAAATCTTAATTAATAGTTAATAAATTAATACATTCATAAATAATAAATTAATATTTTGATAAATAATAAATTAATAAATAATAAATTGATAAATAATAAATTAATAAGTAATAAATTTATCAATAATTAGTTAATAAATATAAATTAATAATTAGTAATTAGTTATTAGTAATTAAAAAATAAATATTGAAAATTTAGAAAATTGACTATTGCCGTAAAAAACCAATTTAATCGGGTTTTCACGTTCAAAAGAGACAGATGGAAAATTATATAATTGAATAATAAATGATCTGTAAAAAAAGAGAGTAGGAAATATAAAAAAAATAATATATATATGGTCAAGAAAATATACCGGAATCTTCATGGCCAAGTGTCACATTATGGATTCTTGTGAGCACTTTGCACGTGTATATGTATAACTATATATATACAGTATCGCACATATAATTTTTACTTTAAATGACACTACTGAATCAGTCATTATAAAAATTAAATTCTAGAATTACGTGAGTTATTTAATTTTCTTTTTTTTTTAATTTTATTCTCTTCTACGATCGCAGCATCGAAATTTGCGAAAAAATTATATTTCGATTACATTAAAAAACAAAAAAAAAACAAATTTACAATTTTTTTTTATTGCTGTACATTAAAATTTATTCTTCACATTTCCGGTGCAGATAAAATGAATACTAGCAATTTTTTTCTTTTTATTCCGTAAGAAAAGTTCGAATAGAATTATTGAGGAGGAAAATTTATTAAAAGTTTAATAAAGTTTTAATTATTTAATTATTTTATTCATTTTGTTTATTTTAATTATTAGATTTATCGTTAAATATTCATTATTATTCTTATTGTTATTAAAATTAATTATTAATTACAAATTTAAAAAAGTGTTATTCAGAGAAAAATTATTGAGAGTGCACAAGAGCTTTTTTTTCTTATTTAAATTGTGCGCGTGGAAAATGAGAAAAAATTCGGTGAAAATAAATTATTAATTATTGTAAATTAAAATTTATTAAAATTATTGAGAGAGCAGAAAAGTATTTTTTTTTAATTGTGTCTGGAAAATAAGAAAAAAAATTATTTTATTTAATTATTAATTATTGTAAATTGTAAATTAAAATTTATTAAATAAGAGAAAAATTATTGACAGAGCAGAAAAGTATTTTTTTTTTTAAATTGTGCCTGGAAAATAGGAAAAAATTTTGTGAAAAGAAATTATTTAATTTAATTATTAATTATTGTAAATTGTAAATTAGAATTTATTAAATTTATTAAAAGAAAAACTTTATTGAGAGTGTAAAAGATTTTTTTCTTTTTTTTTCGAAAAATTGCGCGTAGTAATTAGGAAATAGGAAAAAATTCGACGAAAGGAAATTATTTAATTAAATTATTAATTATTAAATTGAAAATTAAAATTTATTAACTTTATTAAATGATAAATTTTGGAGAGTGTAAAATAATTTTTTTTTCAAAAATATTGTGCGTGGGAAATGAGAAAAAATTGTGCGAAAATGTGGAAAAAAATTTAGTATCATATACTTTGTGTGCATATAAAACTCGTGTATTTATTGCCTCATTTGATTAATAAGTTTGTGTTTGTGTCATTGTTAAAACTTGTACGTCGCAGGAAAACCTTGCATAGAATGCTTACCACTTTTGCAATTATTATTATTTAAAAATCGGCATACTTTTTAATGTGCTAGTTTTTGTTTTTTTTAATTTCATATTTAATTCGTCTATTAAATTCACTTTGGTGGAGATTTTTTCCCCGTGTGTTATTATATTTTAATTATAGTGCAATCATAATTAATTGCAATTAAACTGTATAAGTAATTTAATATTTATCTGTATTTTTAATTAACTTTTCAATTTATATGTTTTAATTCTGTATTTATTTTGTTTTATCATAACATTAATTTTTTTGCAATATTTTTTTTTGTGTTTTAATCGGTTTTTTATATTTAAATCATTTTTTAAAAATTTGTATTGTTTTTTACTATTTTTACTGTTTTTTACTATATTTTTTTTACTAATTTCGTTTGTTTATAATTTTATAATTTTCGTTTTTTAATATTTAAACCATTTTTAAATATTTTTATTGTTTTTTACTATTTTTGATTTTTTGCTAATTTAATTTTTACTAATTTTTAATTTTTACGAATTTTATTGCTCACCGTCAATATTTTATTTTTCTTTACTATAGTTTTTAAATAAAGAACATTTTTCCAGTATTTTTTTGGATTTGATTTTTAAAAAAATTTTACAGAAAAGAATATTTATATTTAAAAAAGATTTTTTTTCCTTTTTCTTTCAGAAATGTTTGTTTAAGTTTCCAGTGTAGTGTTTGTATAATTTTCCAGTAGTGTTTGTACATTTTTTTTTTTTTGATTTAATTAAGTCTTTGAGAATTTTGCTTCATTTAAAAAAGTCAAATAGTAAAATTTTTTTTTCTGTCGTGAAAATAAAAATTCTGTTCAATGTAAAGTCAACTTTAATTTTATGTTCTATAAAAACTTTATATACAATTTTACATGCGCGAATATAAGGAAAAATATATGAGATTCACTCTTTTGTGAATAATTCCTGACCCACTTTTTCACTACATAAAATTTATAACATTCGAATTATAAATTAAAATATAGAAAAAGGAAATAAATAGTTAATTGTTTATAGTTGTTAAAAAATTTATTTTTAAATAGTTTTGCATTAATTGTAGTAATTGGAAATTATCTTTTTAAATCAGGTTTTTTTTTAAATAAAGAACAAAGTTGTTTTATTTCACATTTTATTATTTTATCAAATATTATTATTTTTATTAAAAATAAAACTCATTTTTTTCTACTAATTATTTTGTTTGATTTTTAATTTTTAATTCTTAAAAACGGCTCTAAAAAAATTCTTTTTAAAAATTTTTTTCGTTGTAAAAATAAAGGGAAAAAAATTCGAGGACCTTCGAAAATACTCAATTGATGATGTTAATAGATTGTTTAATGGCGAAATAATTGTCGTTCATGTAAGAGAAATTTTTCTTCTTTACTAATCGTGTGGGTGTTTATATCATGAACTGAATCCTGCTTGATGATTCAATATGTTGCCTTAGAAGCTGTATTAGGTGACAAGTAATATGTCTCACTTTGATTAAATTACTGCAAGGTTACGAATTTACTTTTTAATTGTCTTCAAGTTACATTTTTGTCCTTCCGCGTTGTCTTTTGTATTCAATTTTTTTCCCCATATTTTTATTCCATTTTATTTCAATAATTTCAATCATTTATTTAGATTTGTCAAATAATTTTTTCTAGTCAAGAAAAAAGGGGAAAAAAATTTGATAATAAAAATAGAAATAGAAAAAAAGTAAAAAAAATTTGATAATAAAAATAAAAAAAGAAAAAAAAATTGATAATAAAAATAATAATAATAACAATTGAAATAATAAAAAAAAGAAAAAAATTGATTATAAAAATAGAAGAAAAAAAGGAAAAAAAATTCGATGGTAAAAATAGAAGTAAAAAAGGACAAAAAAAATTTGATAGTAAAAATAGAAACTATAAAAGGACAAAAAAATTATTTGACAATAGTAGTAAAAAAATCGAATATGTAAACAATAAATAATAATAAAAATATCAATAACAAAAAAAGAAAACAAAATAATATTTTAATAATAATAGTAATAATGATAAATAATAAAAAAATAATAATAGCAACAGTAAAATAGGAAGAAAAATAAATTGCTAAATAATTAAACAAAAAATAAAAGATATTTTTTGAAATATATTAATAAATTTTTTAAATAAAAATTAAAATTGAAATAATAAAAAAAGGATAAATTGTTAAATAATTAAACAAATAAAAATATTTTTTTTTCTAAATATGTTATTAGAATTTTAAAATAAAAATTAGAATTGAAATAATAAAAAAAGGATAAATTGTTAAATAATTAAACAAATAAAAATATTTTTTTTTCTAAATATGTTATTAGAATTTTAAAATAAAAATTAGAATTGAAATAATAAAAAAAATACGATTTTTAATTCAATGAGATGATTTATTTGGATGAAAAGATTTTTATTGGCGATTCTTTTTAATTTCAGCGCCATATGAAGGAGGAATATGGAAAGTGCGGGTTCATTTACCAGAACATTACCCCTTCAAATCTCCTTCGATCGGTTTTATGAACAAGGTTTACCACCCTAACATTGATGAAGTATCGGGCACCGTCTGTCTCGACGTTATCAATCAAGCGTGGACAGCCTTGTATGGTAAATTGAAAAAAAAATCTCACCTTTTTTTTTTGTAATATATTATACAATTTTCTGGAAAATTGATAAAAAAAGATTTTTTTTTCCATACAGAAAAAAAATTACTAAAAATATTTTCTCTCCCTAAATTCTACAATTTGGAAATCTGATAAATATTTTTTTAAAGAATATAAAACAAATATATTTTTATTTAAAAAATATAATTTTATTTAAAACATAGATTTTTATTTAAAAAATACATTTTTATTTTGACATTTTAACATTTTCGATTTTAACGCCAACACTATTTTAATTATTTGATAAATTAGTATTATTTTAAATATTTGTTTAATTATTCAACAAATTATTATTTTAAACATTTATTTAATTATTCAATAAATTATTATTAGTTTCAATAATTATTTAATTATTCAATAAATTATTATTAGTTTAAATATTTATCTAATTATTCTATAAATTACTATTATTCTCCCAAAAATAATTAGTTAATAAATTAATTTTTTTTATTATTAATTTATTTAGTTGCGAAATAAATAAAAATTTATTTACTCATAAATTTTGTAAATATGATAATTAATTTAGAATTTAATTCTTTCAGATCTCTCAAATATTTTCGAGTCTTTTCTACCACAGCTGTTGACATATCCTAATCCAATTGATCCCTTAAATGGCGATGCAGCTGCAATGTACCTTCACAAGCCTGAGGAGTACAAGAAAAAAGTCGCAGGTACTTTGAAAGAGTATTGAACCTTTATTTTTAATCAAGAAATTTTTTTTTCCTTCTTTATTTTGCAATATTTACTGTTCTGCAAAATTTGTTACGAAAATTCAATTTTTCGTTAAATTTGTTTTCTAATTTAATTCTAATTCTACATTTTTCATTCGATTTTATTCAATTCTAATTCTACTTTTTTCATTCGATTTTATTCAATTCTAATTCTATTTTTTTCATTCGATTTCATTCAATTCTAATTCTATTTTTTTCATTCGATTTCATTCAATTTCATTCGATTTTGTACAATATTATTCAATTTCATTCGATTTTATTCAATTTAATTCAATTTTGTTCAATTTTAATTTTCAAATCTATTATTTTATTAGAGTTAATATTTATATTTATTGAAAGTATTTTAAGAGATAATAGAACATTCTTCCGAATCAGAATTTGTTTCTAAATTCTTTATTTTCCAATATTTATTCTATAAAAATTTCTACGAAAAATTCTTTTTTTGTTAAATTTACTTTTAATTTAATTTAATTTTAATCTAATTCTACTTTTTTTAATCTATTTTATTTTAATTTTATTTGATGCAATTTCATTCGATTTTATTCAATTTCATTTAATTTTATTCAATTTCATTCAATTTTATTTAATTTTAGGTATTCATTTTTATACAATTTTAATATTTTATTCGAAAATCTATTATTTTATTAAAATTTATATTATTATTTATTCGCAATATTTTAAGAGATTATTAAACTTTTTTCGAATCAGAATTTTTTTCGAAATTCTTTATTTTCAAATATTTATTCTCTAAAAATTTCTACGAAAATTTCTTTTTTTGTTGAATTTAATTAAATTTAATTCTAATCTAATTCCATTCTTTTATTCTGTTTAATTTTAATTTTATTTGATGCAATATTATTCAATTTTATTCAATTTCATTCAATTTTATTTAATTTTATTTAATTTTATTCTATTTTATTTAATTTTATTCAATTTTATTTAATTTTATTCAATTTTAATTTTTAAATCTATTATTTTATTAAAATTTATATTATTATTTATTCGCAATATTTTAAGAGATAATAGAACATTTTTTTTGATTTGGAATTTGTTTCTAAATTCTTTATTTTCAAATGTTTATTCTCTAAAAATTTCTACGAAAATTTCTTTTTTTGTTGAATTTAATTAAATTTAATTCTAATCTAATTCCATTCTTTTATTCTGTTTAATTTTAATTTTATTTGATGCAATATTATTCAATTTTATTCAATTTCATTCAATTTTATTTAATTTTATTTAATTTTATTCTATTTTATTTAATTTTATTCAATTTTATTTAATTTTATTCAATTTTAATTTTTAAATCTATTATTTTATTAAAATTTATATTATTATTTATTCGCAATATTTTAAGAGATAATAGAACATTTTTTTTGATTTGGAATTTGTTTCTAAATTCTTTATTTTCAAATGTTTATTCTCTAAAAATTTTTACGAAAATTTCTTTTTTTTGTTGAATTTAATTAAATTTAATTCTAATCTAATTCCATTTTTTTATTCTGTTTAATTTTAATTTTATTTGATGCAATATTATTCAATTTTATTCAATTTCATTCAATTTTATTTAATTTTATTTAATTTTATTCTATTTTATTTAATTTTATTCAATTTTATTTAATTTTATTCAATTTTAATTTTTAAATCTATTATTTTATTAAAATTTATATTATTATTTATTCGCAATATTTTAAGAGATAATAGAACATTTTTTCGATTTGGAATTTGTTTCTAAATTCTTTATTTTCAAATGTTTATTCTCTAAAAATTTTTACGAAAATTTCTTTTTTTTTGTTAAATTTACTTTTATTTTAGTTTATTTTAATTTTAATCTAATTCTAATTTTTTTATTCTATTTTATTTTAATTTTATTTGATGCAATTTCATTCGATTTTATTCAATTTCATTTAATTTTATTCAATTTCATTCAATTTTATTCAATTTCATTTTATTCAATTTTTTTTATTTTTATACAATTTTGTTTAATTTTATTCAATTTTAATCGAAAATCTATTATTTTATTAAAATTTATATCATATTTATCTAATTAAAAAAAATTATTTTACAAAGACATTGAACTAATTTCGTTTCTTTCTGATTTTTTAGATTACGTAAGGAAATACGCGACAGAGGAGGCGCTTAGGGACCAGGAAAATGGTACGGGGAATGGAATGTCTTCGGACAGTGAGTCTTCAATGAGCGACTTCAGCGAGGACGAGACGCGAGATATGGAGTTGTAACCAAATATTTTACCATCCATACCCATACCCTTAATCACGATTCCTTGTAATCTCCGATCGCTCGTCTTATCAAAATAGATGCTTACACCTAAAAAAAAAAATTTTTCTTCGATCGATATCAAACCTCAGACATTTTTTTTGAGAGGCTTACAAAATATTGATGGCGATCGGTTTGTAGTGTAACAGTGAACACATTATTACCCGGAGTTGATTTCTTTTCAATGTCGAAAGTCAAAGGCAAAAAAAAAAAAATTGAAAAACAATTATCTTGCTAACAAGATGCCAATAGTTACGAATTTTTTTTTCTCTCTGATCGTGTCGAGTTTCTTTTTTTTCCAAAAAAAATCTATCGCCAGTCAAAAAAGAATCTTTTTTCGTATTTTTACATTTTCTTTTCTATTGTTTAAAAGACAAGAAACTTTTGTTTTAACGAAAATTTGAAACGTGTTTTGAACGTGGTTTTGAAGTTAATTTAAATTTTTTTATAGGAAACGAGATTAAAAAAAAATAATTTTCCTGTTTTCCATTTCTTCCTGTCCAAAAATTACGTATCCTTTTTGTATATTTTCATCACAGGCGACAACATCACGAGAGGGAGATGACAAGCTCAAGTGATGGGAAATCAGACGATAAATTAAAACGTAAACGTCATCGTAGCATTGACGGCGAACAAAATCAGCCATTATTGAAACTCGCTCGCTCCACGAGCTATGATGAAAGAAGAACTTTGACGGATACATTAAATATCTGCATTTCCTCGGCATCAAGTTTGCAAATTGGAGCACCTGGTGATACACATCGAGTAGAAACCTGGAACTGTCGCAACGACCAAGTCCTGGGAGCACAACAGTACACAAGACTCTAGTTTGGCTCAATAGTTTTTTTTCCGAATTTTTTCCTTTCTTTTTAACTAGAGGAACCTAAAAATGAAAGAAAAAAAGAGGTGATGAACAATCTCAATTTATCGGAACTTGTGAAAAAAATTTCAAAAAGAACTCCCCCTTCTCAAAGGAAAAGAAAACAAAAGGGTTGCGTATCTTTCATAAATAATTATTTATTTTCATTTTTTCGAGTTTACGAAGCTAATTTTATTTTCGAGCTTTTTCTTCTTATTTTTAATTTGCGAATTTTTATCCTATTTTAATCGACGAGTGAAAAAGGAAAATTAGAAACGAAAAACAGATTTACAATTATTATTTTTTTTTTAAATACCAATTTGAAAGAAAAGAGATTCTTTTAATTAAAAATCGAAAACAATATTTTTTAAAAGTTAAAAATAGTTTTGATTATTTTTCAATTTTAAAAAAATTTTTCCTATTTTGATCAATTGAATAATAAAAAAAAACGGTCGTTTACTATTAACCGTTGGACAATAATTTTAATTAAAAAGCGAGCACAAGGTTTCTCCAGATCGGAATAATTGAATTCGTGGTCTCAGATCTCACGCATTAAGATTTATAAATATATATTTAGCACTAGAATATTATACATGAAAGAAAATATGCTTACGATTTAGCTATAGTATACGTTTTTATTAATTAGAATAAATCTAACATTCAGAATTTTGTAGAATCATTTTTTTATCTTTCGAAAAAAAGGGTTTTAATTTTTTTTTCTCGAAAAGATGATTCAAAGAGTAAAGAAATATATTTTTTTGGAAATTTATTTTTTGCGTATTCTTTTTTTTTTTCGTTCGTGGGGGAGGGGAAATGCAAAATTTTTGAAGGATACGTAATTAAATTGATTTCTTCGGCAAAAATTGACAATAGGGTCTGGAAAAATTGTGATTCATTGACGAATCGTTGTTTTTTAATTTTTCCGGGCTTGTTATAGTAGAGATAAAAATATATTTTCTTTTTTGCTCCATTTAACAAAAAAAAAGGCGCGTATTAAAAAAAATGTCTATTTCAAAACACATACATGTAAACTGCCATTGATTCACAAGAACATGCATCTTTCTATCAATTGTAATAGTTCATTGTGGTTGTTCGGGTTAAGTAATTTAGTAGAAAAGCCATTAGAGTTCGATAATTAATAAGCACAAGATTAATTTCACTAAAAATTTCTAAATATTCAAGAAAAGAAAATTAAAAAATAGTATTTCTTGTTGAAAATACTAACAGTTGATACTAAATTTTTTGTTTTTTAAACAATATTTCGATGAAGAAGAAAAACATACGAGAAAGAAAGAGAAGATTTATGAAATAAAAATGAAATTAAAGGATTGTTTGAAAAAGAAAATTGAAAAGGAAAAATCTTGGAAAAAATTGATTAACGAACTCTTTTTTAAGAGCTTAAAAACGAAACGACGGGAGAATTTTTCTTTTTGTTTTTTTTAATTCTCCGCTCTCGTCGTTTTGTGCTTGTTGATATTCGATAGATTCTTGCTAGGCTTCGTCTTGGAAGATAAATGGTTGCCTCTGTGTCTTGTGATTAAAAAATTACGTCGAACTGTATTGCTTCAATTTATCAGAGGGCGAACACATTATACGAAGTTATTAGACCTTCTGTAATTTTTTTTTTACTGATAAGTGAATTTTCAAGCAAAAAAAACACTTTTCGAAATGTTCAATTATTGTTCTCATTATTTTTTGTATTAAAAAAGATTTTTCTTTGAGGGAAACAAACTGCGACAGATTTTTGGCGAAAAATGGAAAAATTAGAATATTTCGAACAAAAAAAATTGTTTGGCGAAAAAATAAAAATCGAAAACGAAAGAAATTAAATTAAATTAATGAAATGAAATTAAATAAAAATAAGTGAAACTTAATAAAAATGTATAAGAATAAGTAAAAATTAAATTTCGGAAAATAGAAATTAAATTTTTTTTGGTAATTAATAATTAAAGTTAATTGTGAACAATTTTCGCCGAAGACTGTCGACAGTGATGTTTTCGATTCGCGATTCTTCTACGAATGATGCTGCGAGAATTCGAAATTATGGATAAAATATTATTAAAGGTGAAAACTTTTTTTCGATTTGTATTAATTTTAAGAATTTTTGTTACAATGCAAAAAGAAATTTAATTGTGATATATGACAATTTTTAGTGAGCGGAATTTCTACTCATTTTCTTCTCGAAAAATTTTGTCAAAGAGAGAGTGAGAGAAAGAAAGAAAGAGAGAGAGAGAGAGAGAGAGAGAAAGCGAGACGAAAAACAAAAATTAAAAAATTCTACCGACTTTTTTCAAAAAAAGAAAATTTTGTCAAATTTATTTTACGAGCTTAAAAAACTGTCTACGATTTCAAAAAATAAAAATTGTGACCATCGATTCATTTTTCCATTCATATGAATTCAAAAATTCGAAAAGAAACAATTTTTAAACAAATTGCAAAAATTAAGAATTTAAAAAAATGAATCAATTGAATTAAAATGAAATGAATTGAAATTAATTTTTGTCTCAATTTTCAAGGAAAGTAAAATAAATTTCGCCAAAAATTCGTTTTCAAAAACGAGAGAAAATTATTTGCTTTGAAAATTCAAACTCAATGATTGAAAAAGTTAAAAGAATAGAAATCACGTACCGAAAAAAATAATCTCGACAAAGTTTTTAATATGGTGCTTTTTAAATTGGAAGAGAAAGAAAAATCGCTAATGATTTATAAATATTCTATACTCGAGAATGACTTTCCTATTTATTGTATAACTTAGTCGAGTTTAGTACTGGGACACGTGATTTTAGAAAGTGGTATTAAAAAATGAAAAAAAAATGAAAATGTAGTGAAATATATTTTTGTATTTTGAGTGAATTTTTTTTTGTATAATACAATTTTATTATCGATCACTTGCGCAGCTGCGTTTTTTCGTTTTAGATTTTTTTTCCGTTTATCAAAATTATTGTCCATCGCCCTCGCTATTGTCACACGAATAATGCATTGCCGTTCTAATTTAAGAAAAACAGATATAAATATTATTAAAAAACAACAACAAAAATACAAGAAGCAAAATGAAAGAGAGTAACTTTCCAATATTCTTATGACAAGAATGTAGTTATTGTAACAAATTGTTTAAATTGTAAGATAAATTTTCAAATTATTTTCTTTTCTCTATAAAGCGATTGAATTTTTCGTTTTCTATTTTTGTCACTGGGTCGAAAATTCGTATTTAAATTTTTGTCAGCAAACACGAAAAAATTGATAATTGCGCAAAAAGAAAAAATTGTTTATGTGCAAAAACAAAATTTTGTAAAATTGTTTGAGAATGAAATTCTATTTTCATCCAATTGCAAAGGGAACAAAAGTTTTTGCGAATTTATTTTGTTATAAAACTGTTTTTGTCATTGAACGAAAAAAAATTTGTTGTCAGGAAATTTTTGTTTGTTAAATTGGAATTTTTAAATTGAAATTTTGTTTTTTACAAGAAAAAATTAATTTTAGAAAAAAGAATATTTTAATTTACGATATCGAAATTTCGACCCAGAATAATTTGAAGCAGCAGCTGAATTAGAATTTTTCTTTATAATTACGAAATAATCTTAAACGTGTAGTTGTCTTTTCTAATTCCACGTATCACTTTAAAGACTTCTAGAGTCTCTTTGTAGCTCCTGAAAGGATTAAAAAAAAAGAAGTAGCACTCGATGGCTACAAATTAACATATTTTCAAAAAAAAAAAATACAAAAGAAAAAATTTTACTGCGAATTATAAACTACAGGGCGTTTTCGTCAATTATCTTCGCTGATTTTTCCATTTTATTCTAGTGAATCGAAAAAAAATTAGAATATTATTAAAAATGCAAAAAAAAAATTATAAATTAAGAAATTTTGTCCATTTAATTAATGATTAATTATTAATAATTACGAATTACAAATTAAAAAATAACAATAAACATTAATTAAATAATTAGAATTTAAAAAATGTCTTTCTTTTAGAAAATTGTAAAAACAGATAGTTGATAATTTATAATTAGCAGAAAAACATTGCAAAAACGCCTTGTAAAAAGAAATGTGACGTAGGGATATGAAATTAAATTCCCGAGCAAAAAAAAAATAAATAAAAGAGAAAAAAAATGAAAATTTTTTCCGTTGAAAAAATAAACCGATAAAACGACAACAGCTGCAAAAGAATGTTTCACATACATTGTTACAAAGCGTCTCAACAACAATGAAATAACTACAAAATATTTATTATAAATTAAGTTTAACAAATATATAAATTATAAATATATTATATTAAACTAAATATAAGTGAACAAGATGCAATTTTTTGGTACAATAAGATAAAAAAGAATCAAGATGGTGTTTTTCATTCACAATCCACATTTTCTCTATATAAATTAAGAAAATAATTGGAAGAAAATTGATTTTTACTTTTGTTAAATTTGAATTTCGCGCGCTTTTCACGATTTTGAATTCAAAACTCAGGTGCGGAGGTAACGGTCAAAACGGTGAATTGTTCACTACATGTTTGTAATACGGGAAAAACTTATTTTTTATAGAACTGACAAGTAAAGTAAAAAACTACACTTTGTACTGTAAAAAAGGGAAAATTTATCTAAATTAATAAGTGGGGGAAACATTTTTTTTAAAGCCCCCTTGGTAATACGCTCCTGCAAGAGCCGGAACCGATGAAAAATAGGTCGCCATATTGGTTCCAGAAGCGGAAACGGAACCGGTACTCTTGTCAATGTTTTTGGTACTTGTGTACTTGTCAACGATAAAACTTTCGCGGTTATAAACTATAGTGCGGTCAAAACATTTGCCACTTGTGATCTTCTGGAACAGTGATTATCCGGCTCGCTCACAACACAACCCTCTCCCTGTTTTGTTGGCCACATGTGTTATCCAGTCGGAGCAATATTTCCAGCTCCAGTTTCGTCTGAACCATCGTGGAGGTAACATCGTTTTGCTCTTCGCGTTTATAACACTTTTTAATCCACCCGTGACTAAAACATTTCACTAAATAATCATCTAACTGTTGGATTCATTTGAAAATTGAGAGAGAGAAAATAAATGTTTCATTTTATTGTAACTTATTTGATATTTCTCAATAATCGACAAGTGCGCGGTTAATCAACATTGAAAAGCAAAACCGTGTTCGCGCCTCGATCATAGTCATAAGTATTTTGACTTTTATGAATCCTATTAAAACTCTGCGGCAGTGACTGGTGATCGTGCAGTAAAAGTGAAGTGAACCTCGTGGCACACGTTTCTCTTTCCGTTTTTTTTTTTGGTTTCTTTTTGAGATGTAATAATTTCTTGAGGATATTTTTGAACTGGAGAAACAGATGAAATTTTTGTTGTTTTTTTGGGAGGAAACGGGGAATATTCTAACGCGCGGATTATTGTTTTCGACTTTTCAAGCGACTTGAAGTTCGCTAGAGGAGTCAACTATACGCGGTAAGGAAATGAGTAAACACGTTTTTTTAATTCCTTCTTATATATATATATATTATTATTGTGCGAGACACGAGTGTACAAAGTGCGAGTTTTTCTCAATCATTTCTCTTTTATCACATTTTAACAGCTGTGTCAACTAGATATTTTTTCTTCATTTCCTTCCGTTTCAGTTACGCAAATATTTTCTTTTAATTGCATTTTATCGTCATTTGTTTCTTTATCATCGATTTTTAGATAGTTCGAAACTTCGAATTTTAATTAGTAATTCACTTTTTTAGTCGGAATGGTTGGAATTTTTATTCTGAAGTTTGTATAAAATCTTGAAAAATTATAAAAGTGCGAACGGTGCAAACGGAAATTTGAGAATTGTGTATTTATAACCTAAAAAAATAGTGTTCTTTAGTTTTTTATTTTCTATCCTCATTGTTGACTTTTGAAAACAATGAAGTTGTTAAAAAGGGGAAGTTTATATTCATGTGGTATGTGTACACAATAATTGTTTATTCAATCTTTTAATATCGTCCTTGATAAATTTTACCCGAGTTTGAAAATAATTTCAATTTAATCAAAACTGACATTTAGGTAATTTTCATTTTACAACACGTACGTTTTAATAATATTCTCAATTTGTTTTTGTATAGTCATAAAGAAGTGCCGGGTTTATAAACTTTTTAGAAGAGAATTTTTATTTTTTAATTGTAATATTTTCTAAAAAATTGAATTCTATGTGGAATTTAAAAAAAAAGCTTTCGAAAGTTTATGTTTACAGTTATAATTCCAATAAGTTGCCAGAATTCTCATCAACTTTTATTTATAGCTCTCAGGGTGACGAGTCTTCTTTTCCTATATATATTACATGGGGATATGCACCAAAAGAATTTTTTTTTTAATGGTGTTAGTGTATTGCTTCACAAATATAAATGATTATTGCAGTCTATCTTTTCATTTAAATTCAAAAAGTTTTATCCAATAATAAATTGACAATTTTCCAATAACCACAAACAACTTGGAAGTAGGTGACAACAAATAATTGAATTTCCAGACGACAAAAAAAGTGTTCTCTTAAATGCACTCAATAATTAGGAAAGTTTAAAGTTCAAGTTTATTTTGTATTTTATTCTAGATTTTGTTAAAGGAAAAAATCAATTATAATGTCTGGCGACATTTTTTCGTTTTTAGAAATACAAATTTACAAAATTTATTTACTTTATGTTATTTAAACGAATTTTTTCTTCAGCGAGGGGAAAATTCGATACTTGGCGTAATGCGATATCTTTCTATATAAAATTACGAAAATGCGAATGATTATGCAATTTTTGTAGCGGATTAACTGCAATAATAACGGTCATTTCAACAAAAAAAAAATTGAGAAATTTCGAATTTATAACTTGTTTACTATTTGACACATTTGGAGGTTTTTTTTTGGTTTTTTTTCCTGTTTTATTATTTTTTTTTAATTTACTTCAAAAAAATTTTACTGTTTACAATAGAGATTTTAATTTATAGTATATTTTCTTTTGAAAATGTCTTTTTTAACACAGTTAGAAAGCCGAGTTTCGTTAATTTAGTTAAATGTGTAATAAAAGAGGATTGGTTTCACCTTCATGCAGTTGGGAAATTTAACTCTTCTTCTTCTGCTTCTTCTTCCTCTTCTTAAATGCGTTCCTGCTGTAACAATATTATAAACACAAAGGCACACACGTGTTGTCTCTTTAAAAGTCATTCTCACATGTAATGTAGACTTTATTTCAAACAAAAACTAGTTTCTGCCTTTTTATTCATTAGAATTTTTGTAACTGAATATTTTTTTCTTTCCATTTATTTATACTGTAATTATAAAAATCTAAATTAATAATGTAAATTATAAAATTGAAAATTGAAAATTTTTTTAGTCAGTAATCTTAATTTTTTTATTATATTATTATTATTACTATTTTTATTATTATTTTCATTATTATTTTAATATTATTTGTTTATTATATTTATTACTATTTTTTTGCCTTTTTAATTTTTTTTGTTATATTTATCAAAATAAATTTTAATTATTTTCTACGACTTCTATTTCTTGCCTTTTTTAATTTTTGTTATATTTATCAAAATAAATTTTAATTATTTTCTACGATTTCTATTTATTTTTTTTATTTTTTATTTATTTATCAAAATAAATTTTAATTATTTTCTACGATTTTTGTTTTCTTGTATTTTTCTCTTTTTTCTTTTTTTGTATTTTCTGTATTCTTTCTATTTTTGCATTTTTGTATTTTCTTTTTTTTTCCTTAATTAATTTTTTTTTGTTATATTTATTAATATTTAAAAATTTTTCCTTAAAATATAAATATTGTTTCTTGTTTTCCATTTTGTTTTCTGCTTAAATTGACAATTTATTTTCAATATATTTCAGCACCAATGATGATTTTTGCGTACGGCTAAACGGACGTGCGACGACGGATTTAGAGAGAAGAATTTCTCAATTTTTTTAACTGAGAAAAAAAGGACAACAACAACAACAACAAAAAAATGGGGGAAATTTTAGGATCGGCCAGTTTTCTGCACCTCGGCGATATTGTCAGCTTGTACGCCGAGGGAAGTGTTTCCGGCTTTCTTTCAACTCTCGGGTATGCTGTCCATTAATCTTCATTTCTATATAAAATAATTGAAAAATCCAGAAAAGGAAAAAATCACTCACCACAATATTTAATAGATTCTCAAGAAGAAGGGAATTTTTTTTTCAGTTTACGAAGAAAACGATTTATATGCAGTTATGGCAAAGAAAATTGAAAAAAATTCACTGAATTCAAATTTGAAGGAATTGTTATTTGAGATTGAAAAATGAAACAATTTTTTTCGAGTCGGGAAAGTTTCAGAGGAAAGGAAATAAGAGTTCGTGAATTGAAAACATTGAGAGAAGGATAAAAATTGACGATTGAATAATAATTTACAATTTACGGTTCGAATCACAGAAGGGGAAATTTTAATTTTAATTTTAAAATTTATTTCGAAGAAAATTTTTGCTAATTTTTTGAAGAAAATGAAAAAAGAATTCTTCGTGATAACTGAATTAAAATGAATTTTCCCCCCTCGTGTAGGGAAAAATGTTAAATGTAGGGAATAAATTTTATCGAATTCCAAAGTGAATTTTCAAGTAAAGTGTACATATTTTTTTCCATTTCGTGCGCCGCACGGCAAAATTACCACGAAGATTAAAATAATACTTAAATGGAATATTGCTTGAGGGTACTTTTTCTAGAGCCCTATGTTTGGTAACTGGTTATATTGACACGAATCGAAAATATAAAGGAAAAAAAAACACAGGTGTGAATGAAGTTAGGATTTTTATGTTGTTCATTCTAATTAATAGAATTTAAATTATCGCGACACAGCGAGAGTTTCTTTTTTCGCATATTGTTACTAATAATTTTTTGCAACATCTCCTTTTGTCTCTCATATAAAATACAATCTTCTTGCGAATAAACAGATCAATTTTATCGATTGATCTTTGTATTTGAATCTTATTGAACAGTTTGACATTAATTTATTTATCATGCGTAGGATACATTTTATTAAAACCGATTTTATTCTTTCAACAATTTTTTTACATATTTGTATATTTAGAATATGTGTTATTAAAAAAAAAGGATTTTATTTTTAATAGCTAATTCAATATTTGAATAAATATAAAAAATATATTATTAATTTAAAAAAATTAAAATTAATGTTTGCATTGATTCGAAAAAGTTGGAAATTAATTCATAAGTGGAAATTTGATTGAAAGGAATATTTATTTAATTTTATTACAAACGTGTAAATTTTCCAACTCTCGATGTGCTATAATTTCTATTTTTGAATCGATATTTAGTATTTCAGAAAATTAACATTTATTCATCAGCATTTTAGTTTAAAAGAAGTTGGAAATAGAATTCAGGCCGATAATCTTCGTCTTATCTTATTTTGTGAAAACACTTGTGTAATTCGTATAAAGTTTATTTAAAAAAAAAATTATAATTCGCACACTTTGATAATTATAATTTAATTCGAATTGTTTTTTTTCTATGGATAAGAGAAATCTGCTAAAAGTTATTTCAAGGTTTAGTTGCAAATATTTATTTTTGAGTCAATTTTTATCATTCCCGTGTATAAATCTTTCTAGAAAAATTGAATTTTATAGTAGATTTTCTACTAAATGTAAAAAAGGAAATTTTTATTTTTTAAATTTAATCCTTTTTTAAAAGGATTTTTATTTTTATTTTGAATTAATTTTTTTCTGATTTGACGTAGAAAAGAGGAAAATATTTTCTTCTATTTTGACAAATCAGAGGAAAATATTTTCTTTTATGTGAATTAATATTGTTTTCTGATTTGACGCAGAAAAGAGGAAAATGTTTCTTTTCGAATTAATTTCTTTTTTATTAGACAGAAAAGAGGAAAATATTATTTTTGAATTAATTTTTTTCTGATTTGACGTAGAAAAGAGGAAAATATTTCTTTTCGAATTAATTTTCTTTTTATTCGACAGAAAAAAGGAAAATATTTTTGAATTAATTTTTTTGATTTGATAGAAAAGAGGAAAATATTTTTTTTTTATTTGACAGAAAAGGGGAAAATATTTTTTTTTAATGCACACTTTTTTCTCTTTTTCGAATTTATTGTTATATAGTTGCGGAAAAATGAGAGGCAACCCTCTTTAGATTATCGATAATGCTTGACACAGGTTAATTAAGTCACTAAAAGACCTTCAATTGGAGGTGCTTCAACGATTTCATCTCAATAGCTGTGCAGCTAATGAGATAGCCTCACATGATTAACTTCAATTATCTATAAAAATTATTAAATTAACATACATACATAAATACTTTAATCTTCTTTGTGAAAAAAAAGAGAAAAACTCTTCATTGTCAACTTATTTTTAGAAAGATTCTCTCTCTTTTCTTCTTTGTTTTATTTATGTATCCTTTTTTTCTTAATTAAAAATCTCAATATTAGCTTTTATTTATTTTTTGCATTTTTTCTTCTTCTAATTAAAAATTTCAATATTAGTTTTATTTATGTATTTTTTCTCTTAATTAGAAAATTTTAATATTAATTCCACGTGATTTTTTCTCTGAATTTATAATTGCAATAACATTCGTAATATTATGTTAATTTGTGTATTTTTTCCTTTTTTTCTATTTTCTGTTCTAATTGTTTCTTTTTTTTCTTTTTATTATTCGACTTTCGGATACGAATACAATTTTTAAGTAATATAACGAATTTTTATTTTGTAATAGTTAATTAATTTTTTATTTTACGAATTCATTAATTCAAAAATTAATAAATTAACGATTTGATTAATTAATAAATTAAATTAACGAATTCACTAATTAATAAATTAATAAAGTAACGAATTAATTAATTAATAAAATTAACAAGAATAGAAGAACAATAATGATAGTAATGAATTTCGATTTCGAGTAAATTGTACATATTCCCGTTATTTTCTTTTTTTTCGTACATTTTCATCAAAGTTGATTCAATTTCATTAAGGAGTGAATCACTTTATCGTGTGTAATTTCCTTAAAAGTATTTTCCTCGCATTCTTTAAACTTGTTGGCTTCTTTTATATAATATCGAATGAATTAAATAGTTTTCCAATTCTTCCTGGAAATCAATTTTCCTATTTTTTCTCCCCCCCTTGTTGTATCTTTTTTTTCCGATTATGTGCGTGAAAAAAATGAGAAAATTCAAGGCTACAAAAAATCGGATAAAATATTCAATTTTCTTCTTCTGCTTCTACTTTTTTTTCTCGATAGAAATTTAATTAACAGTCTTGACTAAAAATAATTTAAAGTGCGTGTGAGAAAAAAAACTATTTTTATTTTTTAATCTTTCTTTTTGTTTTCTTTTTTTTTAGAGAGAAAGAGAGAGAGAGAGAGAGGAAAACATGAAAAGATCCGTAAATATGGTGTCCTAGTTAAAAAAAAATATGTGTGTGGTAATAATTCGTTTATAATAATATAATACTCGTCTTGTGAAATAGTTGTGCATATATTATAGATTATACAATATGAATGAACTGAGTTTATGTTCCAGTGTGAGTTAACGTCGTCTTGTATACACTTGAAAAAGAGACAGAGAGAGATAGTGCGGGAGGTTGTCGCATCACAAAAGATATATAAGTACACTTAAGGTGTTTCCTTTTCTAGACAGAGACATGCTTAAGTAACTGCTTATATGCCAACATTTGTATAATGAACTAGTAAGAGTCGTCTTTTCCCTTTTTATCGCAATTAAAGGGAGAAAAAAATCAAAGTGTCTGGAAAGAGCGACGTTTATTTTGCGAGCAGCAAAAAAAAACTACATGTTAACTTTTTTTTATTCATAATTCACCTTGTTTTGAAGGGGAAAAAACAGAAACAACGCCTGAGAATGTTAATTTACTGTGGAAAATTATCTTTTCTCTAATTATTTTTATTTAATTATTCCAATTCTAATTGCTGGAAAAAATTGAGAGAAAAATATTCGATTTTGTTTGTGAAATTTACGCAATTTAATTTTTGTTCATTTTTTATGTTCTTTCAAATATTTTATTTTGTATTTTTTGAATTCTGTTTTTGTATTGACTAAATTGTTTTTTTATTTTCCATTTTTCGCACTTCTGTATTTTTCTTATTTTTTCGCATATTTCAATTTTTTTGTATTTTCTGTTCCTTTTTTCTATTCTTGTTTTGTTCGCATTTTCCTTTTTTTGTATTTTCTGTGTTTTTCACATTTTACTATTTTTTTGTTGATATTTTGTAATTTTGTCTATTTTTTTTAATACTCGTTTCTATTTTTATTTTTGGGAAAAACTTTTCCTTCACTGGAAAATAATAGAATAAAAATGTGGATAAAAAAATTGAAATGAAAAGAAATTTTGTGCAACAAAATGAAGTGCAAGGAAAAAGATAAATATTTTATATTAACGAGTTTCCGAATGGAGAATATAAAATAGATTCAATTATATTATATATATATATATTCTATATGAGATAAAAGTAAATCCGAAATCGATTTCGCAACAATTATTCGCTTTACACAGTAAAACGTGCCTATTCCCACAGCACCATTTGATTGTTGATATCGACAACATATTATATCGCTTGAGCAATTTATTACTCAAATATTGACAAACCTATCGAAACAATATAATCATTCTATTCTTTATGTTAATCATATGCAATTTGCGATTTTTATTTTTTTTCGAAAAAAAGGAAAAAGAAAAGTAAAAACTCGAAATTCTTCATCTTTTCCATTGCACTTGATTTTATTTATTTTTCACTCAATTTTTTATCCATTAATTTTTATTATTTTTTCTCCATTCATACATTAATAATTTGGTAATTTTATAAATTTTCCATCTATCACTGATTTTAAAGAATAAAAATTATTTATTAGCAATTTTTTTGCACTTAGAATTGGAAATTAAAAATTTCCGGAAACTAAATCGTTTTTAGTAGAATGAATAAAATATCCCAGTAATAATAAATATTATTATTTACTAATCACTATTAATATATTATTATATATAAATAGTGATTAGTAAATTAATTATTCGTCTTGCTAATAAAAGATTTAGAAAAAAATTACAGTGAACATTTTTCTCTCGAGCACTTTTCGTTTTTTTGTCAAGTTGACGAAATTTCGCTTTCGAGCGGGTCGAAAGGTTAATAAGTATGTGAATAATTAAAATGTCGACTGACACATATATAAGAAAAGTAATCTAGTTTTTTTCATATTTGCAGAAGACCACGCTTGAATTGCTTTCTTCCGCCCTACTTCCGGTGCCTTATGAGTGTGATGATGTTCTCCTCTCTTTAGCCACGATCACTTACTGCTCCAGTGAAACGATGCGGCTAGAAATAACAATATCGGCTTTTTTACCTTTCAAGCTTCTAAAGCTCTCTTTCCGATCTTGTTTTTTTCTTTTTTAATTACATCGCCGTGTCCCTTTCCTTTGGCTAATTTTTTCCTTCCGCTCGTAATATTGGCCGAATAATTTTTTCTCTTTTCGCATTTTTTTCTTTTCTTTTTTTGGAGAAATTTATTGTAGATTTAAAATTGATTGTGCAGGGGGAGAGAATTAATTTTACTCGAGAGCAATATTTGGAATTTTATTTGTTTGCCTGTGGTACAATTGAAATGTAGATTTCGTTTTGAATGGGTGTTATTTCGGTTTATCATTGCAGCCAAGATGTGCGACCTACCTCAAATATCGATCCGTGCGTTCGTTCCACCCCCTCATTCCCAACCCACTTTTCATCCCATGGACCAGAACTGCATCTGAAGGAATGATTTAGATGTGCTGTCTCTGACATTTAGGAATAAATCCTGAAGTTTATTTTTTTTTTTGAGGGGAGAATTTGCGTATTTTTGAATTTAAATTAAATTGGATTTATTTCCATTTTCTCTGATAGTTTAACTCGAATTTATATTTTTCCTAATTTGACTCTTAAGTTTTGGAAATTGAATTTTACCTTAAATAAAATCTTGTGAAATTTAATTTTAGATGCAATTTTGCAAAATTTAAGTTTGGATTGAATTTTGCGAAGTAATTTTTGATTCAATTTTCCAAAATTCAATTTCACGTTCAATTTTGCAGAATTTAATTTTATATTAATTTTTTACGAATTTAATTTTAAATTACAAATTTTTGAATTTAATTTTCGATTAAATTTTGCAGAATTTAAATTTATATTCATTTTTGGCGAATTTAAGTTTAAGTTACAAATTTTTAAATTTAATTTTCGATTCAATTTTGCAGAATTTAAAGTTATATTCTTTTTTTGGCGAATTTAATTTTCGATTCAATTTTGCAGAATTTAAATTTATATTCTTTCTTGGCGAATTTAATTTTTGATTCAATTTTGCCGAATTTAAATTTATATTCACTTTTGGCGAATTAATTTTCGATTGAATTTTGCATAATTTAATATACAAATTAAATTTTAGAATTAAATTTTCCAAATTTGAAAAAAATGGAATTGCAGAAATTTTTCAAAAAGAAAGTAACTTATATTTTTTTTTGTTTACAGATTAGTCGATGACAGATGCGTCGTGTGCCCGGAAGCTGGAGATTTGTCAAATCCTCCGAAAAAATTTCGAGGTAGGAAAATAAAAATAAAATGGATTTGGAAATTCACAGAATATAAAAAAAAATCTGAGAGGAAGAATACGTAATTTTAATTTGTGGAGAATTTTTTTCCCGAAACGAAAAAATACATAATTTTTTCTATTCTTTTTTCTTTTTAGATTGTCTCTTCAAAATATGTCCTATGAATCGGTATTCGGCTCAGAAACAATTTTGGAAAGCAGCAAAACAAAGTGCAAGTTCAAGTACTGACGCTGTTTTACTCAAGAGACTTCACGTGAGTTTTCGAATCATGTGAAATTTTCTTTTAATAGAAGATAATAATTTTTCTCAATTTTTTTTCTAATTAGAAATAGTAATTGATTTTTAATCGAACAACATTTTGTTTTTTTATTGTTAATTGGAATTAATTGTTTGTTGATTTAAAATAATTGTTTTTTATTTTGATCGAAAGTAATAATTGACTTTTATTTATTTATTTTTTATTTTATTCAAATTCAATTCGAAATTTATTGCTTTTCATTTATTATCGTTGAGCGAAAGTTTTTGATAGATTTTTTTCTACTTTAGCATGCGGCCGAAATCGAGAAAAAGCAGAACGAAAGTGAGAACAAGAAACTTTTGGGCACCGTTGTCTCCTATGGAAACGTTGTTCAAGTAAGAAAATTCTCGAAACAATATTCTTGTAATTTTTAGTTTCAATTTAATTTTTAATTAAGGATTAAGGAGAAAGAAAAAAAGAAAAATACGTTTTTTTGTTTCAGCTGCTGCATCTGAAATCGAATAAATTTCTGACAGTGAATAAACGATTGCCAGCGCTATTGGAGAAGAATGCAATGCGCGTTTATTTGGATGCAAATGGAAATGAGGGTTCATGGCTCTATATAATGCCATTTTATAAATTGCGAAGCGATGGCGATAGTGTTGTGGTGGGTGATAAGGTGATTATGGAACCTGTGAACGCCGGTCGTCAGGGTTTACATGTTGCTGCTAATTATGAATTGAGCGATAATCCCGGTTGCAAGGAGGTTAATGTCGTTAATTCATCGACATCGTGGAAAGTCACATTATTCATGGAGCATAGGGAAAATCAGGAGGAAATATTGAAAGGTGGCGATGTTGTGCGTCTTTTTCACGCTGAGCAGGAGAAATTTCTCACCATGGACGAGTATAAGAAGAAGCAACACGTTTTTCTTCGAACAACCGGTAGGACATCGGCCACTGCAGCGACGAGCAGTAAGGCCCTTTGGGAGGTCGAGGTAATTGATAAATTGCCATTTATCTCACTCTTATTCTTCAAACGGATTAAACAATTTATCTTCTCATTTTTCTTAATATTTTTGTATTTATTTTCTTCTCATTCGTTTACTCTTTTTGTATTTTTTCTTTTGTATTTCTTTTTTTTCGTTTCTATTTTTATACATTTTTAAAAATACTTTTTGCCTTTTTTTATATTTGATTTTAATAATTTTTTTTATTCTTCTTGTATCTTTGTCTTTTTTTTTGTCAATTTCTTCGAATTTTATTGTTTTTATATTTTTTTGCATTTTGTTTTCATATTTTTCTGTATTTTGTTTTCACATTTTTCTGCATTTTGTTTTCTTTTTTTTTGTATTTTATTTTAATACTTATTTTTTTGTATTTTATTTTAATATTTATTTTTTTGAATTTTTTGTATAAATTTTCGGTCGTTTTTAATTTTGTTTTTTCGATTTATTTACACGGATCTCGCTGTTTTTCAGGTGGTCCAACACGATCCATGCCGAGGCGGTGCGGGTCATTGGAATTCACTGTTTAGGTTCAAGCATTTAGCGACGGGTCAGTATCTCGCAGCGGAAATTGATACGGACGAACCTGTTGAAACTGCGAAAGGAAAAAGAGGTGATTATTTCAGCGGAAGCGATATTATTTCTCACTAAAACGGAAATTAGTAGAAAATCCTGTCTTTCTATGTTTGAAAAATTATTTATACTCCCGATAATAGAAAAATACTTTTATTTTTTTTTAATTTACGTAAATAATTACAATTTTTTGTTTTTAAATCATAAAAATTACTTTTTAATAGTTTTAAAGTTCTAAATATTCAGTATTTCTATTTTTTACTATTTTTATTTCTATTATTGCTTTTTAATTTTATTTACTATTTTTATTTCTATTATTGCTTTTTAATTTTTTTTACTATTTTTATTTCTATTATTCAAGTTTATTTTTTAATTGCTTTTTATTTCTATTTTTACTTTTTATTTCTACTATTGCTTCTTATTTCTATTTTTGCATTTTATTTCTATTTTTCCTCTTTATTTCTATTTTTACTTTTTATTTTTATTGACACTTTTTTCTACCTTTATTCTATACCACTTTTTATTTTTACAATTGCTGTTTTTTTTTTAAATTAATTTCTTAACATAATTTTCGATTCCTTGAAAAATGTTGGAGAAAATAAATTGATTGAATTTTGTTTGTTATTGCCAATAGATCCTGGGCCAGTGTACAGATTAGTTTCAGTTCCACACAGCAATGAAATTAGTTCTCTGTTCGAATTAGACCCCACGACATTAACAAGGGGTGATAGTTTAGTGCCTCAGTCATCATTTGTAAGACTGCACCACATTTGTACAAATACTTGGGTACATTCGACGAGTGTACCGATAGATAAAGACGATGAGAAGCCCGTAATGTCCAAGGTTCGTACTCTGCAATTTTTTATTCGCTGAAAAGTCAATTTATTCAATTCACTTCATTCTTAATTAATTAGTGAAAAATTAAATTTTCCTCCATGAATAAAGTAACGATAAAGTATTTTTTTCAAATGGTAATCAATTATTTAGACTGAAATGATTATTATTTAGGTTGAAGTTTTTATTTTGATTCGAATTTTTATTTTGATCGAAGTTTTTATTTTGATTGGGATTTTTATTTTGATTGAAATTGTTAAATTTATTTTGATTGAAATTATGAAATTTATTTTGATTAACAATTAATTACAGGTGGGCTGTGCGATGAGTAAAGAAGACAAGGAGGCATTTGCACTGAGATCCGTCTCGCCAGTTGAGGTTCGCGATTTGGACTTTGCGAATGACGCGTGCAAAGTGTTGGCATCGATTAGCAGTAAATTGGAAAAGGGAACAATTTCGCACAATGAAAGACGTTCGGTCACGAGTTTATTGCAAGACATTGTTTATTTCATAGCCGGATTAGAGAACGAGCAAAATAAGTCTGAAGCTCTTGATCTAACTGTCACGAATACTGTTAGAGATAGACAAAAATTACTACGCGAACAATACATCCTTGGACAATTATTCAAAATCCTCCAGGTAATTGCTAATGTAAATTAATTATTAATTAACTCTTCTTCAGTTAGTAGTAAATTGAAAAAAACAAAATCTCTATATTTCTCTTATTTTCTACAGAACATTTTTTTTATTTTCTTCATAAATAAAGTTTCGTTGCAATTGATTTTAGGCGCCTTTTCTGGAATCTGCGGAAGGTGAGGGACCATTCCTCAGGATAGAAGAACTCAATGATCCGAGGCATGCTCCCTACAAATATATGTTTCGATTGTGCTATCGAATACTCAGACTCTCGCAGCAGGATTACCGAAAAAATCAGGTATGAGACTCGAAAAATTATTTTCTTTTTTGTATTTATATTTAATTTTCTTTTGTAAACATAATTTTATTTATAATTCTTGATTTTATTTTTATTTATTTTCATTTTTAGGAGTACATCGCAAAGCATTTTGCATTCATGCAAAAGCAAATTGGCTACGATATCCTGGCGGAAGACACAATAACGGCATTGCTGCATAATAATCGGAAACTATTGGAGAAGCACATAACGGCAGCTGAAATTGAGACATTCGTTGGTCTCGTGAGGAAGAATATGTATAATTGGGAATCGAGATTTTTAGATTATCTCTCTGATTTATGTATCTCCAACAAGAAGGCCATTGCCGTTACACAAGAATTGATCTGCAAAAGTGTTCTTAGCGAAAAGAATAAAGACATTTTAATAGAGACTAGGTAAAATTTTGATAACGTCAAGAAAAACAAAAAAAAAAAAGTTAGCGATTTTCGTCTATTGTTGCTAACAAATTTTCGTAGGATGGTCAGAAATCCGGTGGAAGTCGTGGACATTGACGAGAGGCAAGAAAACGAGGAACCACAGATATCCATCATCGAGGAACTTGAAGTTGTGCTCGTTTGGAATAATGGAACGGTTTGTCGCAACTTTTAGCACTTTGAAAAAATAATTCTTCTATTCTTAGTTTTTTTTTAATCAAATATTCTGTACGTTTTTTTTTTTTTTTGATTGAATTCTATTTTGGTAAACATTTTGGAAAATTCTCATTTTACGACGTGAATTAAATAAATTGTTTTTCAGAAAACATTGCCTCTGAGTGAATTGTCACGTGGCGCGAAATTGGGAAATATCGAAGATGCTGCAATTTTGGACTATTATAGACATCAGTTGAATTTATTTAGCAATATGTGTCTGAATAGACAATATTTGGCGCTGAATAATCTCTCACCCCATTTAGATATTGATTTAATACTCAAGTAAATGTGAATTTCATGGTTTTTTTGGTTTGGATTAAGAAAATATGTTTCACAATATGTGAGATGAGAAAATTTCTTTTGTGGGGAGAAATATCACTTTTTCTAGTTTTAGTTTTTTTTCCTTTCTAGATGCATGGAAGACGAAAGTGTTTCGTACGAATTGCGAGCTTCGTTTTGTCGATTAATGCTTCATTTGCACGTGGACAGAGATCCGCAGGAACAAGTCACGCCAGTGAAATACGCTCGTCTTTGGTCTGAGATTCCTTCGAAAATGAGCATTAATGAGTATGTTAATATTGTAAATATTTTCTTTTTCATTTCTCTTATTTATTATTTTGAGCAAAAATTTTCGATCCGTACGAAAAAGGACGAAAAGTAGAATAATTTTCTTTTTAAAAATTAAATCGGCAATGAAAATAAAGAAAACACTTTTTACTTTTTCAGTTACGATACAAATAAAATGCCGGATGAGAATAAAGAAGCTGTGAGAGCGAAATTCAGTTCAACGATAATGTTCGTGGAGGATTATTTGTGTAATGTCGTGGCGAAGGTTTGGTCGTTCGCCGATCAGGAGCAAAATAAACTTACATTTGAGGTAAATTTTTATCGAATATACGGAAATTTTCTTTTTTCTTTGCTTTTCGAATATTGAAAATTCTTTTTTTTTTTTCTTTCAGGTTGTTAAACTTGCCCGCGATCTAATTTACTTTGGATTCTACGGCTTCAGCGATTTGCTTACTCTAACGAAAACCCTCCTAAATATTCTCGATTGCGTGTCGGAAAACGATTGCTCAAATGGAAAAATACCCACTGGAGAAATTGATTGTAAGTATGTTTTCCCAATTTACAAAAAAAAGGAACAATGAAAGAAAGGGAAATAATTTATGTCGAATGGAAAAATTTTCCGTTTGAAAATCACCTTTCAAAAATATTATTTTTAATCAAATTGATTTTTTTAAATTTTTACAATTTACTGTAAATATAAATTTTCAATTTTTAATATTTCAATATTTTTTTTATGGAAAGTCGATTGATTTATTAATTATTTTCTATTTTTTTCGATTCATACATTTCTTTCTGCTTTTATTTACGAAAAGTTATTGTTTATTTGTATTTTTTTACCTTTTTGTCTATAGATAATTTTTTAATTTTGTTTTGTAAATAAACATGTAAATTTCTGCAATATTTTTCAAGAAGTTTTGAAACTTTTCAAGCAAAACTTTTTTTGCATGACGCTTCTTAATTCCCAGCTATAAAATTAATTTCTTGATAGAAAAAAATTAATTATTCCAAGTTGATTGATTTAATTAATTTACAAAATGTAAAAATAATTCCAAACTGAATGTTTCATAGCCGAAAGCGTGGAATCTGAGGAAACAGGTAAAATCGTAATAAATTAAAATTGTGTAAAGTAGAAAAAAAAGTTCTTTTGTAAATATGCATGTTTTTTTTTTTGTAAAAATCTGTAAATATATTTCGATTAAGTTTCTATACTTTTAGAATCGTAATATCGATTCTTTTGAACATTTTTTTTCTATTTAAATATATTTGAAAACAAAAAATTTGAATTTAATATTTGAAAATATTAAAATAGATTTTGTTTTAATTGATAAAATAATTTTGTTCCAGCCGAAGGCGGTGTTCTGCGATGCATCGGCGATATGGGAGCAGTAATGACAAATTTAACATTAGGACCAGCGGGTCAAGTTCTCGCTGGAAATTCCTCGCAAAAGCCAAATCCATCGGCGAAAAAGGAATATCCTCTTGTGATGGACACAAAATTGAAAATCATCGAAATTTTACAATTCATACTTGACGTGAGATTGGATTTTCGAATATCGTGTCTGCTCAGTATTTTTAAGCAGGAATTCGATGAGACTGAGAAAACTTCAGGCGATATGAATCTCGGACAGAAGGGTATCGATTTGGAATTGGTTGGCACACAGGCAGAAGGTATTTTCGGGAGTAGGTAAGTTTTTTTTTATTTTTTACATTGACTTTTCTCTCTAAAAAAACCATTGGAATTTTTTCCCCTTTTAGCGAATTAAATTAAATTAATTAACTCAGTTTAAGATTAAAATAAAAAATGTATTTATGTATTAAAATAAATTAAAAATAAAAAATTCATTTATTTATTAAAATAAATTAGAAATAAAATTTAGTTTCATGAAATTTAAATTAAATACTAAAAAATCGAAATAGATTTTACTTCTAGGGAGAAAAGTACTAAAAATTGTATTTTAATTGAAGTGAGGAATGCGTCGCATTGGACTTGGATGGTCAAGGTGGGAAAACATTTTTGAGAGTTTTGCTCCACTTGGCGATGCACGATTATCCGCCCCTTGTTTCTGGAGCCTTGCACCTTCTCTTTCGACACTTCAGTCAAAGGCAGGAAGTTTTGCAAGCTTTTAAACAGGTGATTTTAGTTAATTGAAATATTTTCAATACCCTTTTTTTTGAATATTTTTAATACTTATTTTAATCAGAAAAATTTTTCCTTTAGTCAATTATTTCATAATTAATTGAATTTTTGTTTCGGTAAAGGTGCAACTTTTAGTCTCGGACAGTGACGTCGAGTCTTACAAGCAAATAAAAGCAGATCTCGACGTTCTTCGGCAGTCGGTGGAAAAATCGGAACTCTGGGTTTATAAATCAAGAGCAACCGAGGAGCATGAGGCGAAAAAGAAGAAGAGCAAGGAAGAGGAGGACGAGAACACGGCTCCGAGGAAGACTCCCCCTCAGCTCTCTTCTCTGGAGAAAAAAGGTTCTTTTTTTTAATTCTATATTGATGAAACGATTCTATTTTTGATCCGTTATTTACAGAAAATATCTGTATAGATTGATAAATTTTAACAAATATTGACAAATATTGAAAAATATTGTCAAATATTGACAAATTTGGACAAATTTGGACAAATATTGACAAAGATTGAAAAAATATTGACAAATTTGGACAAATATTGACAAATATTGAAAAAATATTCAGAAAACTAGAAAATAATGCAAAACGAAAATTTAGAACAAGATTTGTCATTTTTCTCAGGATCGGCGATTGATTTGGACATTGGACCACCATTGCACGCGGATCAAGCCGAGGAGTATAAGAAGATTCAACGAATTTTAATGCGAATGAATAAACTTTGCATTCAAACATTGCCGAATGGTCAAGTGATACCGCGAAAACATGAACAACGACTATTGAGAAATGTTGGCGTTCACATTATTGTCTTGGATTTATTGCAAGTGCCATTTGACGCCAAGGAAGATGTGCGAATGAATGAACTGATGCGATTGGCGCACGATTTCCTGCAAAATTTCTGCCTAGGAAATCAACAGAATCAAGTCTTATTGCACAAACAATTGGATTTATTTTTAAATCCCGGTATTCGTGAGGCGCAAACTGTGTGCAGTATTTTTCAGGACAATTCAACATTGTGCAATGAAGTGAATCCAAAAGTGATACAGCATTTTGTCCATTGCATCGAGACGCACGGCAAGCATGTTCAGTACTTGAAATTTCTCCAAACAATCGTTAAGGCGGAGAATCAATTTATTCGCAAGTGTCAGGAATTGGTTATGCAGGAGGTTTGTGTTACAATTTTCTTTTTTTTTTAGTTTCTTTCGATTTAGAAAATTGTATTTTCAAATACTTTGGAAAATAGTTTTAAAATATTTTTAAATTGTTTAAGAATCATTAAAAATATTTTTAAAATAATTACGTATTGAATTGTTAATTTGATTGGCAAAATTTTCAAATAGTTTGATAAGAGTTTTAAAATAATTGGAGAAATTTTGCAGATGGTGCAATCTGGAGAGGATGTTTTGGTGTTCTACAATGATAGAGCGTCATTCAATCAATTTGTCGAGATGATGCGATCGGAGAGACACAGAACGGAGGAAAGCAGTCCATTACGATATCATGTCGAACTTGTGAAACTATTGGCGTGCTGCACAATGGGCAAGAATGTCAATACGGAAATCAAATGTCACAGTCTTTTGCCATTGGACGATATAGTTGCCATGGTTTCCCATCCCGATTGCACTCCAGAGGTTTGATTAATTATTTTCCACATTAACTTTCATTCCTCTTAGCTTTTTTCCATTTTTCTTTTCAAAAAATACTATTCTCTCAAAAAACAAGAGTAAAGTTTTTCAGTTGTATTTTCTTTTTAATTTTTTCAAATGATTGAAATGTTTTTAAATAAATAGCAATTTTTTTGTAAAATTTGAATGAAATAGAATTTAATAAAAGAATATTTTTTACAATAGGTAAAGGAGGCTTATATCAATTTTCTCAATCATTGCTACATTGACACGGAAGTGGAAATGAAGGAGATTTACACGTCAAATCATATGTGGTCACTTTTTGAGAAATCGTTCATCGTCGACATGGGTTGGATAGCGAATGCAACACACGATCGAAGTCATGCCGATACTGTTCTCGAGAATTATGTGACAAATTGTTTAATGAACATAATCACAACATTTTTCAGCAGTCCATTCTCCGATCAAAGTACAACAGTTCAGGTAATATATTCCCTTTTTTTTTCTCTTCGGGGGAAAAATTGCAATTTTTCTCACTTTCTATTTCCTGGTTATTTCCATTTTTTTCACAATAATATTTCAAAAATAATGAAATTTGAAAAATAATTCTCTGCATTTACTACGTTTGATGTCAGCAAAACAAATATTCACAAAAAGAAACATATTTGAACAAATTTTCTCTTATTACACACGTGTGTGCCACTGAAAATTCAAAATTGTTCCTTTGTTTTTCACTTTTGAGCTTGCGAAATATTTTTTTGATTCTGAATGTGTGCGGCATATTTTCAAAAAAAAAAAAAAAAATTTGCTTGAAAAGGGAAAGAAATTGTCTTGAGAACGAGAAAACAATTTTTTTCACTTTGCATTCTTTGCACTACTAGATTTTTTCTTCTTCAAATTTATGGGCATCAAATAACACACGTTTTTTTTTGTTTGAAAACTGGAAAAACAATACATGCTCGATATCTGATTTTTTTTATAATTTACGAGATAAAAAATTTGCTGTGTGCCTTAACAGAAAATTTATTTTGCATTCTGCTTTTGAAAGTGCAACCAAATGGAGGTAATTTTTTTTTCTAAGGAGAATTTTAGAACTTGAGGAGTAGTTTTTTTTTTGGAAATTTAATAGAGGTGGAAATGGAAATTTAGAGAAGCTAGATTTAGAGAGCAGTTTAAAATGATTTAGTCACCAAATTTGTAAATAAGCTTGGAGAATAGAATAGATTTTTCTTTGCCTTGGGGAAAATAAAATTGGAGAATTACTAAAATTTCTGAATTATTCTGAACATGAAATGAAAGAAAAATATTGAAATTATCATTTTGGAATATTTTGCATTTATTAACACTTTTCTAAACATTTTTTAAAACATCTTTCGAACATTTTTCTAAACACTTTTTTTTTAATTTTCTAAGCATTTTTTTCGAGACTTTTCTCTTAAGAATTCTTAACAATTCTTTTAATATATTTTTCATTGTTTTCGAACATTTAAAAAACAAAACTGGTGAAAAATAAACGAGGACAGAACAAAATGTTTTAATTTCGGGCTTGATTAATGCTAATTTTGCACAAGCGGCATGTTCTGTATTTTCGGCATGTGTCAACTGGTCTTCTTTCTGATCTGGTCTGTTTGGTGATGGGTTTAAAAAAAAAACTAATAGAAACACCTGCACGAAGCAAGACTATACTGGAATCTAAAGGAGTGTGACCGCACCAGTAATAATAATTGCGAAGATAGTGTAAGTGCTACAAGATCGGAAAATTATGCTCACTTTGAATGCTTGCATGACTCTTTCTCTCTGAAAAAATAATCTTCTTTCTCTCTATCTTTATCTCTCTCTCTCTCTCTCTTTTTCTACTATTACAAAAACCTTTCTTTCCAAACTATTTTCTTCTCAATTCATCGCTTTTTCACCGATCACACCAATAAAAAGGGCTTCAATACCGGTAAAAAAAAATTTGTACTGTATATTAACAAAAAGGGAAATTTAGTTAATTAACGAAAAGTGATTAATTACTGTATTCTTAATTGATTTGTATTTTTTTATTAAGTAGAATTTTAATTGCTATTTTTATTTTTATTCCGTGGTATGTTTATTATGATTGTTTTTTTTGTTTAGTCGTATTTTTATTACCATTTTCTTTTACTAAGTAGTATTTTTCTTGCAATTATTTTAAAAAGGTAGTATTTTTTGTACAGTTTTTATTTTTACTATAGAAAGTATTTTTCGTACAATTTTGATTTTTACTAAGAAGTATTTTTCGTACAGTTTTTATTTTTACTAAGAAGTATTTTTCGTACAATTTTTATTTTTACTGAGAAGTATTTTTCGTACAATTTTTATTTCGATTATACGTGATATTTTTATTTAAAATCTTTATTTCTACTTTATAATAATTAAATTAATCAATAAAAATATTAAATTACTTGCATGGAAATACATTTTTTTTATTATTTAATAATTTAATTTTCTTAATTCTTGGAAATTTAAAATTTATTCATTAAATTTGACTTTTTTCATCTGCTATTGAAATTTTTCTTTTGTTCAATGAGAGGCTATATGAATTTTTTGCTATACAGACTCGACAGCCAATATTCGTCCAGTTATTGCATGCTGCGTTCAAAGTTTCTCAATGTACGTGGCTCAGTGCAGGACAACGCTTCAGCGTAGAAAATTGCATAAGAACATTGTCCGATGTCGGTTAGTAGTTGTTTTTTTTAAATTCAACTCTTTCGAATTTTTTAGCGTCACAATTTTCCCGAAGAATTTTTTTACTTACAATAAAGTTGGAAAATTCTTCAGTAACAATAAGATTAGGATTTTTGAGTTATAATGAAGTTCGAATTTTTTTAGTTACAATAAATTTGCAAAATTTGTCTATAAGAATAAAATTAGAATTTTTTAGTTACAATAAATTTACAAAATTTGTCTGTAAGAATAAAAATTAGAATTTTTCAGTTACAATAAAGTTGCAATTTTTTTAGTATCAATAAAGTTACAATTTTTTTAGTTACTATAAAGTGACAATTTTTTTTACAAATAAAACTAACGAAAAGATTCTTGCATTTGTGAAATAAATTTTTGAATCGAAAGAGTCGTTTGCCAGTTAAAAGGAAATTAAACTTGAAAGTAAAATTGACGAATTTTTCTAATTTATCTATTTTTTCAGCCAAGTCGAGGGGAATTGCAATACCAACGGATTTGGAGAGTCAGGTCGCTTCGATGTTTAATAAAGCTGCGATGCTCAGTAGGCAGACAAGTAAATGGCTCCAGGCTGCGAAACAACCGAAAGTCGAACGAACTCACAGTCAAGTGAGTTTATTTCCGAAATTTATTGTTTTAAGCTACATTTTCTTTGCGTTTAAATTGAATTTTAATTCCATTGTCTCTTTTATTTTTTTAAATACATTTATAAACGTTTATTTTTCAGCTCATGAGATTAGATCGCAGTATCATTGAGGGACTACAGGATATTGTTTCTCTACTGGAGGAACAATTGAAACCTTTGGTACAATCGGAATTGTCTCTGCTTGTTGATATTCTCTACCGACCGGAATTACTTTTTCCCTCGGCAACCGAGGCCAGGAGAAAATGCGAGAACGGCGGTTTCATTCATCGGTGAGAAAATTGATTCCTTTTTCTATTTTAATACTAGAAATACAAATACGTGTAATCGAAAACAAATTTTGATATTACAAAATAGAAAGTAAATAAATAAAAAATACGAGTTTCAGTATTAAAAATACGATTTTTTATGTAAAATTCTGAATTAAAGTAATTTAAAATTTATTTTTATTGATTTTGAATTTTTAATTGATTAAGAACTAATTTTAAATTTTCGAAACTATTTTTTCTAACATAGTTGACTGCTGTGTTTGGTTGAATATTATTGGGGGTTTATTTTCATTTTAGACTAATAAAACACACGGAGAAATTGCTCGAAGTGAAGGAGGAAAAATTGTGCGTCAAAGTTTTGAGAACTCTACGGGAAATGATGGCAATTGATCCGGAATATGGAGAAAAGGTGAGAATTTGAAATTTTTAATTCATTTTCTTTTCTACAAAGCATGAATTTCGAAGTTAACATGATTCACGATGATGCAGAAAATTAACAAAAAAAAATACATCAGCAATTTACTAATATAAAGAGCATTCGCATTAAAGTACAACTTTTTTTTTAACTTACAATTAAATTTCAATTTTTGTTAATTAAATATTTTTTTAATTTTTACTATTAATCGATTAATAAATTTATTTATTTATTAATTACTTTAATGTAATATTAATTAATTAACTTAATGGAATTTTAATTTATTAATAAATTAACTTAATAGAATTTCAATTTATTAATTAATTAACTTACTGGAACTTCAATTTAATTTCTTCAAGAAGATAATTCTTTCGACAACATTACATCTCTATCGAATGTCGAGTGCTCTAATATTTTGCAGCACATTTAGAGAATCGGTATGCGATTAGAGAGAATTATTCACTGCTTGCTTTTTTTCAAATTTCGATGATAAATATATGTGTTTAGAAAATGTTTTTTTTTTGCTCTATAAACGAACAATTTTCGAGATAATTGTATTTTTTTGGGAGAGATTATAAAGTTTTTGACTTGAGCGAAAGGTGAGTTGCTTTTGTAGACCTAGTTCTTTAGCTTGAAAGTGTTTTCATGCTGCTAATGGAGATTCAGGAAAATGCTGATAAAATCGAAGCGCCCAAGGAGATCGAATCAGAAATTGCGCCTGGCTCCTTGCAGCAAATTGAGAATCATCGATTGACACAACAGCAGCGGGTAAAATAAATTCCCAAGTAGGAGTCGACGTCTTTCCCTATTCTTCTTTCTTTTGATCCAGTTTCAACGTGCTTTTAATTTCCATTCGTTCGTTTTTAGTATTTTTCGAATATCTAAATATTAGTATTTTTCGTTTTTTTTAGTATTTTAGTATTTAAGTACTATTAGTTAATTAAGTTATTATTTTATTTTTTATTATTGTTATAAAACAATAATAATAATAATTTTTTGTCAGTTATGGTTTTATTGAACTTTTTGTCCTGTAATTTTTTTTTACATTCTATTTTAGTAAAATCTATTAAATTTACTTGTAGATTCAATATTTTAAATAGTGCTTGAAATTTTTATTAATTTTTGCCCGCATGCTTTTTTACCGCTTTTTTCTGATCGTCAAATTTTGAATTTTTATTTTAGTGATTTGTTTTTAAATTGAAATATTTATCTAATTTATTAAATATGTTAGTTGTTTGAAATTTACTCCTTTATGAAACTCCAACGTACGTATTTTAGTTTGAAAAAATCTTTTTTAATAGCAGATGTTTATATTTACAATAATTTTTATTAATTGATATGATTCAATTGTATTTTGTATTTTAATAATTACGATCGATTTTTTTTCTCTAGGGGGACGTTCTCAGGAATAACTTGCTCAGCAGATACTTCGGCAAGGCATTCACTCAAAAACCTGACAATATGGAAATTAAAAATTCTTGTACAGTCTCCGTGACTCATGGACCTGGAGGTAATTATTTCTCTGTAAACAAACAGTGAAAAGAAACTTTAAATATTTCAAAAAAAAATTTTTTTTACTACAAAAATATAGATGTTTATTAATAGAATTTTTCCAATAGAGTTTTTTCAATTTAGTATTTTTTTCAATAGAATTTTTTTTTATTAATAAGATTTCGAATAAGTAATTAAGAAGGAAAGGAATATTAATGACTAGTTTGGAATATAAATTTTATTAAATAAATATTATTAGTGATAATATTGTTTTTCTTCCTTTTTCGGCGAAATTTAAAATATTTCTTTCTTTGTCCTCGAATTGAAGCGAAAATTCTGAGCAGAGCTGGCAGAACATTGCACGAGGTGCAAAGTCATTTGGATCGTGAAGGAGCATCGGATTTGCTTGTGGAATTAGTTATAAGAAGCGTTCACTCGCCAAGTATATTCGTCGAAGTCGTGGAACTTGGAATTGCACTGCTAGAAGGGGGAAATCCAATTATTCAGAAGAGTATTTTTTCCAAACTAATGGCACTTGACTTGAGTCAATCGTTTTTCAAGGTAAAATCTTCAAATATCAATTTTCTTTTTTTTTTTGAACGCAAAAATAAACTAAAAGAGTAAGAGAAAATTTGAAATTCTTTTTTTTTAATGTGAAATATTTCTTTTTAAGGTTTTTTACGACAAAATGAAGGATTCGCAGCAAGAAATCAAGTCAACGGTCACTGTCAATACATCCGATTTAGCAGCAAAAGCTCACGAGGACAAGGAACAGAGTAAGGAACTAGAAAAAATTTCCCGAAAGCCAGGTGTGATGAATTTTTAGTTTTCTTATTTCTGTACTTTTATTTTCTCTAAATTATTCTTTGAGTTTAATTAAATATTTCAATTTTTATACATCGGTACATCGATTTGAATTGTTTTAATTTTTCTTCGAATTGATTCGAATTTGTCTTCAAATTCGTTTAAATCGATTTAAATTACTATTTCAATTTTTTTAATATTTTAATTTCTTAATTTCCTAATATTTTAATTTCTCAATTTCTTACTATTTTAATTTCTTATTTTCAATTTCTCAATTTTAATTTAAAAAAAATGCACATTTTCTTCCGACTTTAGAAATTGGCAAAAATACAGTTTTCAGTCGATTTTTCGCTGTGTGAGGTTTGAAATTAATTCGCTTTTGTCATTTAGGAAAACCGAATGGAATTGTGATAACGGACGAGTTGCGGGAAGAATTGAATCAAGCGGCGGCGTCAACAGTGCAGGCTTATGCGTCGATACGAAATTTAACGCCAGGCGAAGATGCATCGAATAATGCGGCCCTCGGCTCTGCTTTGGAGGATATTCTCGCGGAAAAATTGGAAAAACACACGGGTGCTGGAGTTGAGAAAGACGAAACCCAACTGAGCACCAAGGTTCTGGTGATGCAGCCAATTCTCCGATTTCTTCAACTTCTCTGCGAGAATCACAATCGTGAATTACAGGTGACGACAATTTTCTTCACCTTACGTTACGTTTATTTTAACTATTTTAATTTAATTTAAAATTTTTATAAAAACTATTTAATTTTATATTAATTTCTTAATTTTTAACTTTTAATGAAATTGATTTTCTTTTTGTTTTCATTTTCAATAGAACTTTCTGCGAAACCAGAACAACAAAACGAATTTCAATCTTGTCTCGGAGTCGCTGATGTTTTTGGACTGCATTTGCGGCTCGACGACTGGCGGCTTGGGACTTTTGGGATTGTACATAAATGAGCACAATGTGGCGTTAATAAATCAAACGCTGGAAACGTTGACGGAATATTGTCAGGGACCGTGTCACGACAATCAAAATTGCATAGCGACTCACGAATCAAATGGTTTGGATATTATCACAGCGTTGATTTTGAATGACATCAATCCATTGGGCAAGACGCGAATGGATCTTGTTTTGGAATTGAAGAATAATGCCAGTAAACTTTTACTTGCAATAATGGAGAGTCGTGGCGACAGTGAAAATGCGGAGAGAATTTTATATAATATGAATCCAAAGCAGCTTGTCGATGTTGCTTGCACGGCGTTTCATCAGGAGTCGTTGGACGACGATGCGGATGTTGATGATACTTCTTCTGATAATGAGGATGGAGTCTCTCCTAAAGAGGTTATTTTTTTGAAAATTGATAACGAAATTAAGTTTTGATTATTTTTCTGTAATTTTACTTCTTCCTTTTATTTTATTTTATTTTTTGCAATTTTACTTCTTCCTTTTACTTTATTTTCTTTTTCTGTAATTTTACTTCTTTTTATTTTATTTTATCTTCTTTAATTCATTTCTTATTTATTTTTACGCAGGTGGGACACAATATTTATATTCTTTGCCATCAACTAGCCCAGCACAATAAGGAATTAGCAGCGTTGTTAAAACCGTCTGAACAAAGTAATTTGGATCCGAAAACTCACAAGGCACTTCAGTATTATGCCTCCCACACTGCCCAAATTGAGGTCTGTATTTTAATTTCCTTTCTTCTACTACTTTTCCAATTTCAAGTCATTTTTCCTAAAAGAAACATTTTTTATCAAAATATTTTTACTAAACTACCAGAAAAAAGGTTTCTATTGTAAAAAATCGCTTTGAATTCTTTCCTCGATTAAAAGTTAATTTTTCCTTTAAAAAAAGTTTCTTTGGTTTTTATTCCAAAAAAAATAGCGAAAACTGAATTTTTAATGCGATTTCATAATTTTCTTTTTTAAAATTTCAGATTGTCAGGCACGATCGAACTTTGGAACAAATTGTCTTTCCAATACCGGAAATTTGCGAACTCATAACACTCGATACGAAAATTCGTGTTTTAAATACAGCGGAGAGAGACGATCAGGGCTCGAAAGTCTCGGAATTTTTCGAGAGAACGGAAGATATGTTTAATGAAATGAAATGGCAAAAGAAATTGAGAGGTATGTTTTCTATTTTTTTTTCTTTTAGTTTACAAAAAATGTGGGTTTTATTGTTTCTCGTAATATATTAATGAAAAATATTTTTCACTTCTATTCGATATTTTCGTTATTAAATAATAAGTTTATTACTTTTAAAAAGTAATTTGTTTTTTAGGGCAACCAATGCTGTTCTGGATGAGCAGTTACATGTCACTTTGGAGCAATATTCTCTTTAATTGTGCCGTATTAATTAATCTTATTGTCGCGTTTTTCTATCCATTTGTCGATTCTGTTCCCAGTAAGTTGCAATTTTATTAATTCTGACAGAAATTGTTTATGTTTATGTTTAATGTATTTTATTTTTTATTCTATTAATTTTAATTCTTATTTATTTATTATTCCAGCTTTTTATTTCTTTCGATTTCATTTTTATATTTTAGTTTTTGAAATTCGATTTTTGTTCATTTTTTTTTAATTTCTCCTTTTACTCTTTTTTGCATTTTCGTTTCTATATCGTTTATTTTCTTATCTTTTCATTTTCCTTTCAGTTTAATTCTTATAACTTAGTTTTTGAAATTCCAATTTTTTTCTATTGATTTTCCTTGTTATACTATTTTTCTTATTTCTTAATATTTTATTTTTCTGTTAGTTTAATTTATATACTGTAACTTTATAAAATCGCTTTTTATTTATTACTTTTTCTTTGTATATTTTTATTTTTTAATTCAAATTTTTGTTTTTGTTTGAAAAGTGAAGTGAACTTGATTTTTATTTCGATGATTAATTATTTCAGAGCTTAGTTCACATTTCTCGGGACTCATCTGGACCACAATGCTTTCGTCGGGTGTTATAGTTGTGACTCTACCTCGAGAATCCGGCATTCGTACATTAGTTGCTTCGACTATTTTAAGATTAATATTTTCATTGGGACCGGAACCAACTCTTTGGTTACTTGGTTTCTTAACAGTGAGTAGAAAATATTTGCAAGATTTTCAATTTCACTGAGTTTCGCTTTCAATTGAAAAAATTTATTCAATTATTAATATTTTTGTTATTTTTAGAAATATTTTGCATATTTCTATTATTTTAAAATTATTTAATTGAATATTTCTATTATTTTTGAAATTTTTTACAGTATTTTTTTTTGTTTTTAAAATATTTTTACAATATTTATATTATTTTTAAAGCATTTCAGAATATTTATCTTATTTTTAAATATTTTACAATATTTTTGACTTATTTTAGAATTTTCTCTTAATTTTGAAATAGTTTGGAAGATTTTCGTTATTTTTGAAATATGTTTGCAAACATTAAATTTAAAATAGAAATATTTCGTTTTTTCAGGTTATTTTAAAAATAGTTCATCTCATTAGTATAATAGGCAATCAAGGAACGTTGACCAAAAATATCGAGCAGATTATAACTGACGTCGAACTGCTCTATCACTTATCATATCTTATATTTTGTGTCCTTGGAATATTTGTACATCCGTTTTTCTACTCTGTATTGGTAACTATTATTATTTCTTTATTATTATTAATATTATTATTATTAGTATTTTTTATTTTAATTAATTAATTATAGTTTCGTAATAAGAATTTTTCTTCTCATTCATTTTTTTTAAAATTAAATCGCCTTTTTTTAGTAAATTATAGTGAAGTGTAGATTATTTATAGGAAATATTTAACACTTTTTTATGCATTTTTCCAGCTCTTCGATGTAATTTACCGAGAGGAAACTTTGCTCAATGTGATAAGATCGGTAACGAGAAATGGAAGATCTATAATATTAACTGCAGTCCTCGCGTTGATTCTAGTTTACATGTTTTCCATTATCGGATTCATGTTCTTCAAGGACGATTTCTTAGTTAGTGTTGACGAGGAGATAAACTGTAAGTTTCTCCTCTAAATGATATTGAGAATAATTCTGTATATTATTGAGAAAAATTCATTCCCTCTTGAAATCAATGTTTTCGTATTCAAGCACAAATTTATTTTCCAAGTAAAATTTTCAGTTTTACCAGTTTAACTAAAATTTAAACGATTTAATTCGAATTCTACATTTTTTTATGATTTTTATTTCATAATCCTCTGAATAGTTCGTTTAATAATTCATTTGATAATTTATTTTGTAATTTATTTAGTAATTTATTTAAGAATTCATTTAGTCACTTATTTAATAATTTATTTAATGATTACAAATTTTTTTGTAATAAAATAATATTTCTCTTCTTTTTTATTTTTGTTCGATTTAATTTACTGTTTTTTTTGTCTTTTTTTAGCGCCGGAGAAAATTGCAATGGCTGGTTCATGCAGTAAGGACAATATGGAAAATTGCGAAACCACGGAAACAATTTCTCGATCTGTTCTGGAAAACGATCGAGAATCGGAATTAATAAACGTCGGTGGCGATTCAAAGGAGCGAGCTTGCGATTCTCTTGTTATGTGCATCGTCACAACTTTGAATCAAGGACTTCGCAATGGCGGAGGAATTGGCGATATTTTACGAGCACCCTCAAGCACCGTGAGTATTTTTAAATTTATAACTTCTAAAGTATTTTGAAATAATTAACAGCAATTTTTCATTTAATAGCAATTTTTTTCCATGAAAATAATCCCTTTTTTCAATTTAGCTCATTATTTGTCCATTTTTCAATTTTTATTTTTATTTCTATTTTATGAAAATTTATTAATTTGCTTAATATTATTTAAATTTACTTTGTTACTTAATATTATTTAAATCTATTTTGTTACTTAATTTTATTTTAATTTGCTTTGTTACTGAATTTTACTTTAATTTACTTTGTTACTGAATTTTATTTTAATTTACTTTATTACTTAATTTTACTTTAATTTAGTTTGTTACTTAATTTTATTTTTATTTTCATTGGTACTTAATTTTGCTTTAATTTACTTTGTTAATTAATTAATTTTAAGATTCTCAAATTCAATTTTAATTTCCTAACTTTCTTGAATTTATTTAAATGAGATTCTTAATTGTGTATTTATTTTGCTTTCAGGAGCCATTGTTTGTCGCAAGAGTCGTTTACGATTTACTCTTCTTCTTCATAGTGATAATTATTGTTCTGAATTTGATTTTTGGTGTCATTATTGATACATTTGCGGATCTCAGATCAGAAAAGCAGCAGAAGGAGTTGATTTTAAAAAACACATGTTTCATTTGCGGTAAATAGGAATTTTTTTCTACAAATTAAGTTATTTGCTTTGGACAAAAAATTCCCTCTCGTTAAATATTTTCTTTTCTCTATCACAAAAACATTTTTTTTTCAATTTAATTAGTATTTAATTTAATATCAATTTAATAATTTATTAATTAATGTATTTCTACTTTTTAATCAACGAAATTTGACAAAAATTCATGAATTAGACGAGAGGAGTGAAAAAAAATTGTTATTTTTATTTTTCTGTTAGTCAGTGAAATAAATTTTTTTTAATTGGAAAAATTAACTTATTTGATTAAATTAATTAAAAATTAAAGTAATTAAATTAACTATTTAACTCAATTGATTAAATAAATTTAAAATAAAATTATTTAATTTTTAATAAAAAGTAAATTTAAATTAATAACTCTTTTTCGCTTTTTTAGGATTAAATCGATCGGCATTCGACAATAAAACAGTGTCGTTCGAGGAGCACGTGAAACACGAGCACAACATGTGGCACTATCTTTATTTCATTGTCCTCGTGAAGGTGAAAGATCCGACGGAATTCACAGGACCGGAATCTTATGTCTACGCAATGGTCAAGGTAATTGTCCATTGAGCTTGGAAAATTAATTTTACAATATTAAATACAATTTCTTTAAGCTCTATGTACTTTCACAGGATCGAAATCTTGACTGGTTCCCGCGTCTCAGGGCGAAATCGTTGGCCGCCGACGAGGGCGAGGGCGAGCAAGTTGAACTTCGAAGTTTACAATCGCAATTAGAAAGCACGCAACAATTAGTTAAATGTCTATCACAACAACTCACTGAACTTCGTGATCAGGTTCGCAAAGCATTTTTTTGCCGTTAAATATCAAATTTCAAATCTGAAATATTTTAGTTTACTTTATTTTTGTTTTTTATTTCACATTTTTGTCAGTTAATTCAAATTTCAAATCAGAAATATTTTATTTTACTTTATTTTTGTTTCTTATTTTACATTTTTGTCATTAAATTCAAATCTAAAATATTTTATTTTACTTTTACTAATATTTTATTTTTACTGTTTTTCATTTTTAATCAATTTTATTTTTACTAATTTTTATTTTCACTAAATTTTATTGTCTCTGTATTTTATTTTCACTAAATTTTATTTTCTCTATATTTTAATTTCACTATATTTTTTTCTATATTTTATTTTCACTATATTTTATTTTCTCTACATTTTATTTTTTCCCAATACTATTTTTTCCAAATTCTTATTTCCACTAAATTCTATTTTACTGAAAAAAAATTGTATTCCCCCCAAAGGCAAAAATAGATTTTTAATTCACGAAGATAATAATTTCATGTTAAAGATGACGGAGCAGCGAAAGCAAAAGCAACGATTGGGACTTTTAAATTCTGCATCAGCGTATCTGCACAATATGTCTTCGTAAATTCGATTCAATTTATATTATTGTCGTGTTTATCTCAAAAAGATCCTGAAAAATGACCTTTTTCAAATCTCTCCCTCAACAAAAAAAAAAATAAATAAATAAATAAAAATAAGCATTTAAAATCAACTATAAAAATCCATATCGAAAAGAAAAGTTATATTACTTGTGTAATAGCATTTGTACGGTGTTGTTCCTAGCAAATGGAAAATAGTTTATAGAATGTTGTAATACGTATTTGTTATTAATTGTTCTATTATTAATTAAAAGAAAAAATCATTGTGAATGATTAAGAAAAAAAAATATTACTGTGAAAGAGACGCAGTGATTGAATATTTGCTCTATGAGTTTAAGACGATTCGTTGTTTCTCTTATGTTTAATAAAATTTATCCATTTTTAAAATTGTCTTCGATTCATTTCGTAGATTATTCTTCAATTGAGAAAAATGGAGAAATTTAAGTATAAAGTTGAATAAATGGAGAAAAACAAATAAGTTTAAATTTGAATAAATAAAGAAAATAAAAAATAAAGATATAGGAAGAAATAAATATTACAAAAAATAAATACAAGTACAAATAAATAAAACAAAAAATAAATAATTTCGAAATTTGAATAAATAAATAAATAAAACGAAAAATAAATAAGTATAAAGTCGAATAAATAAGTAAAACAAAAAATAAAGAAAAATTGATAATGCAAAAATTTTGTACGAATTGAACAAGAATTATTCCCACAGTGAAAAGATTTGTTGGCCCTGAAAAGGGCCGATTGATGTTTTTTTTTTTTTTTGCTTTTAAGGAGGAATTTAACCACCGAATCCGTAGAGAGTACGCCCCTGGCGTTTCAAAGCATAAACGACGTCCATCGAAGTGACAGTTTTCCTTTTTGCGTGTTCAGTGTAAGTGACGGCATCACGGATAACGTTTTCCAAAAATACTTTCAACACACCACGTGTTTCTTCGTAAATCAAGCCTGAGATACGTTTCACTCCGCCACGACGAGCGAGACGACGAATTGCGGGCTTTGTGATACCCTGGATGTTATCACGAAGAACTTTGCGATGACGCTTGGCTCCTCCTTTGCCCAATCCTTTTCCTCCTTTTCCACGGCCGGTCATTTTCTTTTTCTAGTAACGAAACAGGTCTTTAACGAACGAGATGAGAACAGAGAATGATAAAAACCTTACGCTCGAGACGTCCTTTTATAGTAACGGTAAGTAGCGTTACCCCCTCTCTGTAAAGATACTTTCAACTTTTTCCCCTTCCTATTCCGAACCCACCAATCAACGAATAGAAGTGTCGCGATAAAAGTGACGCCGCAGGCAGGACGCAACTCATTCTCGTGTTGTCTCTCGTTCAGTCGACTTCTCATCGTCAGAAAAGAAAAATGGCTCGCACCAAGCAAACTGCCCGTAAATCAACTGGAGGAAAAGCGCCAAGGAAACAGCTTGCCACTAAAGCTGCAAGAAAAAGTGCACCGGCTACGGGAGGAGTGAAGAAGCCGCATCGATATAGGCCCGGAACTGTTGCTCTCAGGGAAATTCGTCGTTATCAAAAGAGTACGGAACTTTTGATTCGTAAATTGCCATTTCAACGGCTCGTGCGTGAAATTGCACAGGATTTTAAGACTGATTTGCGATTCCAAAGTTCAGCTGTGATGGCCCTGCAGGAAGCTAGTGAGGCATACTTGGTTGGCTTATTCGAGGATACTAACTTGTGCGCCATCCATGCCAAGAGAGTGACAATTATGCCAAAGGACATTCAATTGGCGCGTCGTATCCGTGGTGAACGCGCTTAAATTTTCCACAGTTGACGTAAAAAGCAGTGAAAGAAGAAAAAAAAAACCCCAACATCAATCGGCCCTTTTCAGGGCCAACAATCTTTTTTTTGCATTGAGAATAATTTTGTGTTCTACATATGTGTGAGTTTTTGATTTTAATTTTTAACAGTAGTTTTTGGAATTTCGTAGTTTTTGTAGTTTCTTTTAATATTCTTAGTTTTTAGTGATTTAAATGTCATTTTTTATTCATCTTTTTTTAATTTCTTTATACAACCTTCATTCTTTTTTCTTTGAATTTTTTTTTTAATTTTATTTTTCAATGATGCTTTTTTTACTTTTGATGTTCACATTTTTAAATTTCTTCAACTTCAACTGTTTCCAATTTTTTTAATTTTTACGTTTTCATTTACTTTTTGCTTTTTCCGTTCGCAATTTTTATGTTTCGCTTTATTATTCAGTCTTTAAATTCAATTTCATAATTTTTTTGTTTAATTTTCCCGCATTTTTCTTTTTTTAATAATTTATTAACTTTGTCTACTTCGACGAATTTCTTTTAGAAAATTATTTCATTTGATAATTATCATAAATTACCTATGGAATATTTTGAATTTTTTTGCAGATTTGATTTTAATTTCGCAATTTGGATAATGATAAAAAATATATTTAGGATAATTACATTAAAAAATTTATACTATGATATTTATAAAAAATATTTTATTTTATTGTGTTACTATGATATTTTTAATTAATTTACATTACATTTAATTTATAATGAATATTTAAAATAGTATTAACATAATAATAAATTTCATAATATTCATAACTAAATAATTAAAAATATTTGTTTCATTTTTTTAATTTCCTACAATAAAAATTAATTATTGGAAGTAAAATTATTTACAAATATAATATTTCAAGAAAAGCTTAAGAAGCTAATTTGTAACGTTTTTCGTTTGCGTTTTGTTTACAAAAATTGTCGACGAAGGTTATTCTTGTTATTTCAAGACATAAACATCTAAGTAAAGGTTGAAACTTGTTCTTTCTGGAAACCGTTGAATTTTATTTCTAAATTATATTACACGAATTTCTCAGTTTAAAAATTTAGAAATATTTTTCTAATTTATTTGTTTAAAAATAAATTTTGTAAACTATTAATTATTAACCTCAAAGTATTCTATATTTTTGCTTTATTATTTCTAATGACAATAAAATTTAATTGTGCGGAAATTAATTTCTTTCAATTTTTTCTTTAATTTTGTAATTTTTATTTTACAATTTTCAAAAATAATACAAAACTTTTATTGAAATGGATTTATTTTCATTAAAATATTATTTTCATTAAATTTTTATTTTTTAATTCATTTTATTGTAATAAAATTTATTTCTAATAATAATAAAATAATTTTATTTAAATTTTTGCTATTTTTAATAATTATAAAAATATTTTATTAAAATGACGACATTAATTAAATTAATTTTTTATTTTACTATTAATATTGATAAAATTTTACTATTATTTTGAAATAAATTTTATCCAATTTTAATTGAAATTGAATTTTTTTTTAGTTTGTAATTTATTTTATTATAATTTTGAATAATAATAATAGACTGTTATATTAACATTAATTTTATTATATTTTTTAATTCTTCTATTTTATTATATACAGAAATCAAATTTTATTACGTAGTTAAATTTGTTATTTATTAACTATTGACTGATAATTAATTAAATGGAGTTTATTATTTATTAATCAATTAAATTGCATTAATAAGTTACTAATGCAATATATTTATCAAAATTATGATTTTAATTTGCACAAAAAAATATTTCCAAAATAGTAATTAATTTATTAGTATTTTTCATTACTTAATTTTAATTAACGTAATATTTTTAATTTACTAAATGTCGAACAATTTTTTTTTTTTTGATTGAATAAATGTGAAATATAATGAAAAGAACAAAAATTTAACCCATACGTGTAAAAATTTGGTGGCCCTGAAAAGGGCCGATTGATGTGTTTTTTTTTGTTTTCGTTCCAAAAAAATTTTTTTTTTTTGGTTATTTACTTGGAGCTGGTGTATTTGGTCACAGCTTTTGTACCTTCAGAGACGGCGTGCTTGGCAAGTTCGCCAGGCAATAATAGCCTCACAGCAGTTTGAATTTCCCGTGATGTTATTGTTGATCTCTTGTTGTAATGCGCCAAACGAGAGGACTCTGACGCAATACGCTCGAAGATGTCATTAACAAAACTGTTCATGATATTCATTGCCTTGCTGGAAACGCCAGTATCGGGATGCACTTGTTTAAGCACTTTGTAAATGTAAATAGCGTAACTTTCCTTCCTCTTCTTACGCTTCACTTTCTTGTCTGACTTTGAAATATTCTTCTGGGCTTTACCAGCCTTCTTCATCGACTTGCCACTTGCCTTGGGTGCCATCTCGTTAATTGAAATATTATTCTTCCAGACGCAAATGTACACTCGACAAAAATCAGAGACTGAATGCGGCTGCAAGGCGCTCGGCGCGTTCTTTTTATTCACCTTGGCTGGAAGATGGCGCACCAATCAGCGTTGAGCTGACGATGCGTGCGGTGGGGAGTTTCGTAGCAACGGGGGGTATATAATAAGTGGGCAAATTCGCTGACGATTCAGTATCATTCGACTCGAACAACTGAGTTATCCTCGACCAAATTTTTTTTCGCTGTATTAAAAAAAAATATAATTGAAAATGTCTGGACGTGGTAAAGGAGGTAAAGCGAAGAATAAGTCAAAGACACGTTCAAATCGTGCTGGACTACAGTTTCCTGTTGGCAGAATTCATCGTCATTTGCGTAAGGGAAATTACGCGGAACGTGTTGGAGCTGGTGCGCCCGTTTATTTGGCAGCTGTCATTGAATATTTGGCTGCTGAAGTCTTGGAATTGGCTGGCAATGCTGCGAGAGACAATAAGAAATCGAGAATCATTCCAAGACATTTGCAATTGGCCATCAGGAACGACGAGGAATTAAATAAGCTTCTTGCTGGTGTTACCATCTCGCAAGGTGGAGTTCTGCCCAATATTCAGGCTGTTCTCTTGCCCAAGAAGACGGAGAAGAAGGCTTAAATAATTCCATTTTTTTCCGCACGGTACACGAAAACAAAAAAAAAACAAACATCAATCGGCCCTTTTCAGGGCCAACAATTTTTTTGTGTTGGATTCAATTTTTGGTTCGTACATTAGTTGCAATTTAAAATTATTTTCAGGGAAATTTTTCTATTTTTACAATTATTTTTGTAAATTCTTTTAGTTTTTTCTTTTTATTTGATAAATTTAAAGAATTTTTTTATTTAATCACGTTTATTTATTTTATTTAATTATTTAATCTATTTTCATAATTATTTTTGTAATTCTTTTAGTTTTTTCTTTTTATTTGATATATTAAAAATTTTTTTTTTTTAATCACGTTTATTTTATTTAATCTATTTTCATAAATTCTTTTGTAAATAAATGGCATTTTCTAATTATTATTTTTCTTTTCAATTTAAAAATATAAAATGACAGTCAAATTTAGAATAAAATTAATAAAAACATTTTAATAAGTAAAAAAAATCAAAATAATTGTGCAATAAAACTAAAGAGACGGCAGATAATTAAGCAAAGAAAACTGAAATTCTAAATTATATAATACCAGTTACATTTTGAAGGTCAATTTTCAAAACACTCTTCGAGTTTATAGAAGAGAAAAGTTAAGTTTGATAATTTGAATTGCTTTCATAAATTTTCATTATATTTTAAAATTTTCTATTTTAATTTAACAATAATTATTAACAAATTAATTAAATTTATTGTACTAAAATTTTCATTTTCTAATACAAAGTAGAAATACGTTTTAATTTAATAATGTAATAAATTTATTGTAAATAAATTAAATTTACAAAAATAAATATTTAAATTTTTTTAATAAAAACTAGAAATAAGTTTTAATTTAAAAATTATTATAAATTTATTGTGAATAAATTGAATTTACAAAAATATATATTTAAATTATTATTATTAATATTAATAATAATAATCTTGGTATTCTTTCATTCATTCTGTCCGCAGTTTGAAGTTAGTATTTGTAAATGCTTTTGTTTTTTTTCTTTTTCAAAACACTTTCCTTGACAGATCAAAATTATAGTTCACGATTTGTCAATATCAAAATTTTTATTGTTTAAGAAGAAAGAAGGTTAAAAGATATTGTTTTTATAAAATAAATAAACGAATATTTTAACAAAAAATACAAAACACGAAATAAATTATTTATTAAAAAATGTTGTATAGTTCCTGAAAAATCCGCTTATATGAGACAAGTGGCGCCAAAAATTGAGTCTAATTTTGGCGCCACTTGTCTCATATTAGCGGATTTTTATGGAACTAACGTATTTAAAAAATAATAAAATAAATTGATTAAACAAATGTTTTTTAATGTTGTTTATAGATGTATGATGCTTATTAACTAATAAAAAGAGTAAACAATGCGTTTTTTTATTAAAAAAATACAAATAAAAAGAGAAAACAATTAATTTAATTTAGCCATTAGTTCCTGAAAAATCCGTTAATACGAGACAAGTGGCGCCAAAAATTGAATACAATTTTTTGTTGAAAACCAAGTCTAAATTTTGGCGCCACTTGTCTCATATTAACGGATTTTTGTGGAACTAACCTATTCTAGAAATAATAAAATAAATTGTTTAAACAATTGTTTTTTAATGTTGTTTATAGACGTATGATGCTTATTAACTAATAAAAAGAGTAAACAATGCGTTTTTTTATTAAAAAAATACAAATAAAAAGAGAAAACAATTAATTTAATTTAGCCATTAGTTCCTGAAAAATCCGTTAATACGAGACAAGTGGCGCCAAAAACTGAACACAATTTTGGCGCCACTTGTCTCATATTAGCGGATTTTTGTGGAACTAACCTATTCTAGAAATAATAAAATAAATTGTTTAAACAATTGTTTTTTAATGTTGTTTATAGACGTATGATGCTTATTAACTAATAAAAAGAGTAAACAATGCGTTTTTTTATTAAAAAAATACAAATAAAAAGAGAAAACAATTAATTTAATTTAGCCATTAGTTCCTGAAAAATCCGTTAATACGAGACAAGTGGCGCCAAAAATTGAGTCTAATTTTGGCGCCACTTGTCTCATATTAGCGGATTTTTGTGGAACTAACCTATTCTAGAAATAATAAAATAAATTGTTTAAACAATTGTTTTTTAATGTTGTTTATAGACGTATGATGCTTATTAACTAATAAAAAGAGTAAACAATGCGTTTTTTTATTAAAAAAATACAAATAAAAAGAGAAAACAATTAATTTAATTTAGCCATTAGTTCCTGAAAAATCCGTTAATACGAGACAAGTGGCGCCAAAAATTGAACACAATTTTGGCGCCACTTGTCTCATATTAGCGGATTTTTGTGGAACTAACCTATTCTAGAAATAATAAAATAAATTGTTTAAACAATTGTTTTTTAATGTTGTTTATAGACGTATGATGCTTATTAACTAATAAAAAGAGTAAACAATGCTTTTTTTTATTAAAAAAATACAAATAAAAAGAGAAAACAATTAATTTAATTTAGACATTAGTTCCTGAAAAATCCGTTAATACGAGACAAGTGGCGCCAAAAATTGAGTCTAATTTTGGCGCCACTTGTCTCATATTAGCGGATTTTTGTGGAACTAACCTATTCTAGAAATAATAAAATAAATTGTTTAAACAATTGTTTTTTAATGTTGTTTATAGACGTATGATGCTTATTAACTAATAAAAAGAGTAAACAATGCGTTTTTTTATTAAAAAAATACAAATAAAAAGAGAAAACAATTAATTTAATTTAGCCATTAGTTCCTGAAAAATCCGTTAATACGAGACAAGTGGCGCCAAAAATTGAGTCTAATTTTGGCGCCACTTGTCTCATATTAGCGGATTTTTGTGGAACTAACCTATTCTAGAAATAATAAAATAAATTGTTTAAACAATTGTTTTTTAATGTTGTTTATAGATGTTTGATGCTTATTAACTAATAAAAAGAGTAAACAATGCGTTTTTTTATTAAAAAAATACAAATAAAAAGAGAAAACAATTAATTTAATTTAGCCATTAGTTCCTGAAAAATCCGTTAATACGAGACAAGTGGCGCCAAAAATTGAACACAATTTTGGCGCCACTTGTCTCATATTAGCGGATTTTTGTGGAACTAACCTATTCTAGAAATAATAAAATAAATTGTTTAAACAATTGTTTTTTAATGTTGTTTATAGACGTATGATGCTTATTAACTAATAAAAAGAGTAAACAATGCGTTTTTTTATTAAAAAAATACAAATAAAAAGAGAAAACAATTAATTTAATTTAGCCATTAGTTCCTGAAAAATCCGTTAATACGAGACAAGTGGCGCCAAAAATTGAACACAATTTTGGCGCCACTTGTCTCATATTAGCGGATTTTTGTGGAACTAACCTATTCTAGAAATAATAAAATAAATTGTTTAAACAATTGTTTTTTAATGTTGTTTATAGACGTATGATGCTTATTAACTAAAAAAAAGAGTAAACAATGCGTTTTTTTATTAAAAAAATACAAATAAAAAGAGAAAACAATTAATTTAATTTAGCCATTAGTTCCTGAAAAATCCGTTAATACGAGACAAGTGGCGCCAAAAATTGAACACAATTTTGGCGCCACTTGTCTCATATTAACGGATTTTTGTGGAACTAACCTATTCTAGAAATAATAAAATAAATTGTTTAAACAATTGTTTTTTAATGTTGTTTATAGACGTATGATGCTTATTAACTAATAAAAAGAGTAAACAATGCTTTTTTTTATTAAAAAAATACAAATAAAAAGAGAAAACAATTAATTTAATTTAGCCATTAGTTCCTGAAAAATCCGTTAATACGAGACAAGTGGCGCCAAAAATTGAACACAATTTTTTGTTGAAAACCAAGTCTAAATTTTGGCGCCACTTGTCTCATATTAGCGGATTTTTGTGGAACTAACCTTTTCTAGAAATAATAAAATAAATTGTTTAAACAATTGTTTTTTAATGTTGTTTATAGATGTTTGATGCTTATTAACTAATAAAAAGAGTAAACAATGCGTTTTTTTATTAAAAAAATACAAATAAAAAGAGAAAACAATTAATTTAATTTAGCCATTAGTTCCTGAAAAATCCGTTAATACGAGACAAGTGGCGCCAAAAATTGAACACAATTTTGGCGCCACTTGTCTCATATTAGCGGATTTTTGTGGAACTAACCTATTCTAGAAATAATAAAATAAATTGTTTAAACAATTGTTTTTTAATGTTGTTTATAGACGTATGATGCTTATTAACTAATAAAAAGAGTAAACAATGCGTTTTTTTATTAAAAAAATACAAATAAAAAGAGAAAACAATTAATTTAATTTAGACATTAGTTCCTGAAAAATCCGTTAATACGAGACAAGTGGCGCCAAAAATTGAGTCTAATTTTGGCGCCACTTGTCTCATATTAGCGGATTTTTGTGGAACTAACCTTTTCTAGAAATAATAAAATAAATTGTTTAAACAATTGTTTTTTAATGTTGTTTATAGATGTTTGATGCTTATTAACTAATAAAAAGAGTAAACAATGCGTTTTTTTATTAAAAAAATACAAATAAAAAGAGAAAACAATTAATTTAATTTAGCCATTAGTTCCTGAAAAATCCGTTAATACGAGACAAGTGGCGCCAAAAATTGAACACAATTTTGGCGCCACTTGTCTCATATTAGCGGATTTTTGTGGAACTAACCTATTCTAGAAATAATAAAATAAATTGTTTAAACAATTGTTTTTTAATGTTGTTTATAGACGTATGATGCTTATTAACTAATAAAAAGAGTAAACAATGCGTTTTTTTATTAAAAAAATACAAATAAAAAGAGAAAACAATTAATTTAATTTAGCCATTAGTTCCTGAAAAATCCGTTAATACGAGACAAGTGGCGCCAAAAATTGAACACAATTTTGGCGCCACTTGTCTCATATTAGCGGATTTTTGTGGAACTAACCTATTCTAGAAATAATAAAATAAATTGTTTAAACAATTGTTTTTTAATGTTGTTTATAGACGTATGATGCTTATTAACTAATAAAAAGAGTAAACAATGCGTTTTTTTATTAAAAAAATACAAATAAAAAGAGAAAACAATTAATTTAATTTAGCCATTAGTTCCTGAAAAATCCGTTAATACGAGACAAGTGGCGCCAAAAATTGAACACAATTTTGGCGCCACTTGTCTCATATTAGCGGATTTTTGTGGAACTAACCTATTCTAGAAATAATAAAATAAATTGTTTAAACAATTGTTTTTTAATGTTGTTTATAGACGTATGATGCTTATTAACTAATAAAAAGAGTAAACAATGCGTTTTTTTATTAAAAAAATACAAATAAAAAGAGAAAACAATTAATTTAATTTAGCCATTAGTTCCTGAAAAATCCGTTAATACGAGACAAGTGGCGCCAAAAATTGAACACAATTTTGGCGCCACTTGTCTCATATTAGCGGATTTTTGTGGAACTAACCTATTCTAGAAATAATAAAATAAATTGTTTAAACAATTGTTTTTTAATGTTGTTTATAGACGTATGATGCTTATTAACTAAAAAAAAGAGTAAACAATGCGTTTTTTTATTAAAAAAATACAAATAAAAAGAGAAAACAATTAATTTAATTTAGCCATTAGTTCCTGAAAAATCCGTTAATACGAGACAAGTGGCGCCAAAAATTGAACACAATTTTGGCGCCACTTGTCTCATATTAACGGATTTTTGTGGAACTAACCTATTCTAGAAATAATAAAATAAATTGTTTAAACAATTGTTTTTTAATGTTGTTTATAGACGTATGATGCTTATTAACTAATAAAAAGAGTAAACAATGCTTTTTTTTATTAAAAAAATACAAATAAAAAGAGAAAACAATTAATTTAATTTAGCCATTAGTTCCTGAAAAATCCGTTAATACGAGACAAGTGGCGCCAAAAATTGAACACAATTTTTTGTTGAAAACCAAGTCTAAATTTTGGCGCCACTTGTCTCATATTAGCGGATTTTTGTGGAACTAACCTTTTCTAGAAATAATAAAATAAATTGTTTAAACAATTGTTTTTTAATGTTGTTTATAGATGTTTGATGCTTATTAACTAATAAAAAGAGTAAACAATGCGTTTTTTTATTAAAAAAATACAAATAAAAAGAGAAAACAATTAATTTAATTTAGCCATTAGTTCCTGAAAAATCCGTTAATACGAGACAAGTGGCGCCAAAAATTGAACACAATTTTGGCGCCACTTGTCTCATATTAGCGGATTTTTGTGGAACTAACCTATTCTAGAAATAATAAAATAAATTGTTTAAACAATTGTTTTTTAATGTTGTTTATAGACGTATGATGCTTATTAACTAATAAAAAGAGTAAACAATGCTTTTTTTTATTAAAAAAATACAAATAAAAAGAGAAAACAATTAATTTAATTTAGCCATTAGTTCCTGAAAAATCCGTTAATACGAGACAAGTGGCGCCAAAAATTGAACACAATTTTGGCGCCACTTGTCTCATATTAGCGGATTTTTGTGGAACTAACCTATTCTAGAAATAATAAAATAAATTGTTTAAACAATTGTTTTTTAATGTTGTTTATAGACGTATGATGCTTATTAACTAATAAAAAGAGTAAACAATGCGTTTTTTTATTAAAAAAATACAAATAAAAAGAGAAAACAATTAATTTAATTTAGCCATTAGTTCCTGAAAAATCCGTTAATACGAGACAAGTGGCGCCAAAAATTGAACACAATTTTGGCGCCACTTGTCTCATATTAGCGGATTTTTGTGGAACTAACCTATTCTAGAAATAATAAAATAAATTGTTTAAACAATTGTTTTTTAATGTTGTTTATAGACGTATGATGCTTATTAACTAATAAAAAGAGTAAACAATGCTTTTTTTTATTAAAAAAATACAAATAAAAAGAGAAAACAATTAATTTAATTTAGCCATTAGTTCCTGAAAAATCCGTTAATACGAGACAAGTGGCGCCAAAAATTGAACACAATTTTTTGTTGAAAACCAAGTCTAAATTTTGGCGCCACTTGTCTCATATTAGCGGATTTTTGTGGAACTAACCTTTTCTAGAAATAATAAAATAAATTGTTTAAACAATTGTTTTTTAATGTTGTTTATAGATGTTTGATGCTTATTAACTAATAAAAAGAGTAAACAATGCGTTTTTTTATTAAAAAAATACAAATAAAAAGAGAAAACAATTAATTTAATTTAGACATTAGTTCCTGAAAAATCCGTTAATACGAGACAAGTGGCGCCAAAAATTGAACACAATTTTGGCGCCACTTGTCTCATATTAACGGATTTTTGTGGAACTAACCTACTCTAGAAATAATAAAATAAATTGTTTAAACAATTGTTTTTTAATGTTGTTTATAGACGTATGATGCTTATTAACTAATAAAAAGAGTAAACAATGCTTTTTTTTATTAAAAAAATACAAATAAAAAGAGAAAACAATTAATTTAATTTAGCCATTAGTTCCTGAAAAATCCGTTAATACGAGACAAGTGGCGCCAAAATTAGACTCAATTTTAGGCGCCACTTGTCTCATATTAACGGATTTTTGTGGAACTAACCTATTCTAGAAATAATAAAATAAATTGTTTAAACAATTGTTTTTTAATGTTGTTTATAGATGTTTGATGCTTATTAACTAATAAAAAGAGTAAACAATGCGTTTTTTTATTAAAAAAATACAAATAAAAAGAGAAAACAATTAATTTAATTTAGCCTTTAGTTCCTGAAAAATCCGTTAATATGAGACAAGTGGCGCCAAAAATTGAGTCTAATTTTGGCGCCACTTGTCTCATATTAGCGGATTTTTGTGGAACTAACCTATTTAGTTAATATTACTATTAATACTTAAATAATTGTTTTGTATTTGTTTTTACTGCTAGATGTAATTGTATTATTTTAACTATTGAAATAGAATGTTCCAGAATTGGCCTGATTAATACGAAGCCACAAACACTAAGGATGAAGAAGAAGAAATAGAATGTGAACGCGCACTTTAGCGCGCGTATCCTATGCTAGTTCTCGTATTAAAAAAATAATTTATAAAAAAATGGTTAAAATTGTTAAAATTGTTATTTTCTTTTATTAAAATTTGATTGAAATTTATAAAAATATCGTCGCAGTAAATATTTTTTACCTGAATACTAAATTTGTCTTTTTGACTTCATTAAATGATGAAATTAACATTAATTTTCGTTGTTTCAGATTGAAAGGCAAAATTGTAAATTTATTATTTCGAAAATTATTTCAAAATTGAAGAAAATATCAAATTACTTAAAATTTATTTTCAAATAAATTAAATTGAATCTATCGTTCTAAATCAAAATTGTCTGAAAAGTTATTTGAAATAAATGCAAAATAATAAATATACACAATGGAAAAAGAAAGAACAAAATATGTAACAAATTGCTTGAAATTTATTTGTCGTCTTATTTACCAAATACATAAAATATTATTGTACACATTAAACGATACCTCCCTTCCAAATGCGCAAATATTCACAGTAAATCGAGCATTATTCTCTCTCGAGAGTGGAAAACGAAATATGGAGGAAGAGGAAAAAAAATATGTCAGAATCGGCTTTTCCTTTTCTTTTTTTTTTGCATCCAGATCGACAATTATAATAATCACGTCAATAAAAATAATATTATCACGATTATAAATAAAAAAATAAACATCCTTTTCTTTTCAAATATCGTGATCGAAGAGTTCTTTTTTTTCCTTTTTTTATTATTACAAATAATTGGTGTTTTTAATTACATATTTTAAAAAAACTTTTCCATTTATAAAACGACAGAAAAGAATCGGTAAATTTGCATAGGCAATATATCTACTTTCGAGTTAATTGTTTTTATTTTATTTTATTTTATTTTATTTTTTTTGTTTTGTAAAAGTTTCTTTTTTTTGACATTTTTTTTTCTTCCTTAAAAATTGTATTGTACACGATTTTTTTTTATACAACTAGAGTGTGCTTAAAAAAATGCAATTATTTTCTGGACGCAAAGCGCTAAAAAAGTCGGCAGCAATTGACGCTCATATTTACTTACAAAAAGAGAAAAATTTCTTGGACAAAAAACCTTGGACGTACTTTTTTCTTTAAAAACTGGAAAATTTCTTTCTTTTTTTATTATCATTGTATATTTTTTTTAAGCTTCGGTAGAATATTTTTGATATGATGCTGAATTATAAATTTTATTTTTCATTTAAAAAAAAGACACGAACCGCAAAATTTCATATTTTCATTACTTTGTATGGTTTTGTTTTAAAAAACTGAATTCACCTCGATTAATCATTGATTTTTTTTTAGTAAGATATTTTAACGATGGGTTAAGATTAAAAATTCTATTTCGAATAAAAGATAAAAAGAACATAATTCTAACATTCACGCGCTGTCTTTTGCCAATTATTGACGATGAAGAAGGCCGTAAAAAATTGTTTTTTTTTCTAATAAAAAATGTTCGTCACTACTTTTATTTAAATTCACGTTTCGTTAATCTTTTTTTTTAGAGTGAAAAATGTTTTTTTTTTTAGTGTACAAAAGAAAAGCACCGTTACGAATGCATTGTTTTTAAAAGGGTTTCTTTTTTTTTCCTAGTGAGAGATATTTTTTTTTAATTCGTGTATCCTTGACGGAAAATGGTCCGCTGTGGAGACGAGTTGAATTTATGTTAGAAAGCGTCTAAAAGAAATGTATGGTTAAGACTCTGGTCGTTTGATTCCTTCGGATCACTGGCCCCCGCTAAAACTCGAACATCGCGATCTTTATCTTGCTTCAATTTAAGGATAAACTGCCACGTCCTCTCGATATTGAACCTATCAACTGGAATTGAACCGAAATTAATATTAAATCAATGTTTAATTAAAAAAAAAATTACTTCGAAACTTACAAATTTGTATTTTGATAATTCTATACAAATAAATAGTTTTCGCTAAAATATTAAATATTTAAAAAATATTTCTAACGATTTACTAAATATGAAAATAAAACTCAATATTTTATTAAGTACTTAAAAGAATATTGGTTTTATTAAAAGAATATTTATTGTTTTATTAAAGTATGAGAAATAAAAATAAATATCAGAAATTGTTTGTTTTGATAAATAAATAAATTTATTCCGTTTTAATAAATTGACGGTGAATTATGGAAATAAAAAAAAATTCACATTTATATTGTTGTAATAATGAAATTGTACTCACTATTCAAGGGCAAGATGTCATTTGTTAAAGTCCTAGCTACAACCAAACGGACATTTGGTACCTTGTCTTCACACAAGATGAAAAGATGAGGGAGCATTTCATTGACGAAAATTAATAAGTTAATTGATTCTGTACTAATGAGTTGCGAACAAATTAGAGCATAAGTCTGTCTACATTTCCATTTACTTCTGAATAGTAATTGATGATTGAGCTCCTGTATCAAAGCTATCACCAGAGGCTCTTCACTTCCCAGATACATTGTAATTTGCGTTATCTGCAATCACAAATAAACAAACAAAAAATTAAATATTAGTGACAAATTCTTTTTAGTGTAAAAAATAAAAATATTAAAATGTATTTATCCTTGAAAAAATTGTCTTATTAAATATTAGTAACAAATTCTTTTTAGTGTAAAAAAAAAAAAATTAAAACATTTTTTTTCGTTAAAAAAAATTTTCATTCTACTTAATTTCTAATTAATCGAACTTTTCTGCAGTCGATTTTTATAAAAGCAGAATTTGTACTTAACAACAACAGTTTTTTGAAATCGAATTTTTTCATGTAAGAAGAATTTTTCTCTGAAAGCTTTTATTGCAATTTTTCTTTACTTAAATGTTGAAATTACTATTTTTTAATTACATTCATTTCAAACTTTAGTTAAAAAAAGTAATTTAAACTTTAAAAGGAGGAAAAATTATTTGTTTTTATAATAATTTTGTAAAAGAAATGGTAAAAAACTAAATTTTAATTTAACAACAATATTAATATTTAGTAATATTGAATTTTAGTTAATATTTAGTAATACAATAATTTAATAAAAAAAAAATTTATTTAAAAGAATTTTTTATTTGTTTGATTCGTCAAAGAAATTTTATGATTTAAAAATTTAACTAAATATAAATTAATAATAAAAATGCTAATAAATGAAAATTAGGTTTCACTTTGTAAGAGTTTATTTAATATTTTTATCTTTTTAGAAATTGCAGTTGAAATTTCCATTTATTTAAAAACTTTTAGTTGTAAATCTTATTTATTTATCATTTTTTACTTGTAACTTTTATTTATTAAAAAGTTTTAGTTGCAATTGTTATTTATTTAAAAGTTTTAGTTGCAAATTGTTATTTATTTAAAAGTTTTGGTTCCAATTTTTATTTACTTACAAATTTCAGTTAAAAAATTTTTGAAATTCAAAAAAGAGAAGATATTATTTGATTATTTGATTTTTTAATAATTTTGTGAAAAAAATTGTAGAAATCGAAATTATTTTTACAAAAACAAAAAGTTTTATTTAACGGAATTTTAAGTTTGACGAATTTTCAAAGAAGTTTTACCATTGAACAATTTAACTAAATCGGAATTTATTAAAAATGCTAATAAATGAAAACTATGTTTTAATTTGTAATTTTATTTAAAATTTTCATTAATTTGAAACTTGTATTTAAAATTTTTGTTTCTTTTTACAAATTTCAAATCAAAAGTAATTATAATTTGAAGGGGAGAATTTCTAATTTGGTGAATTTTTCGGAATTTTTAAAAAATTTACTATTTAAAAATCGAACTCAATAGAAATTTTGTTAAAAATATTAATTGAATGAAAATGAGGTTTCAGTTTGTAAATCATATTCAACAAAAAAATTTTTTTAGTTCTAGTTAAAACATTTATTTATTTAAAAACTTTTAGTTCCAATTTTTTATTTACTTCAATGTCTTAGTTACAATTTTTTATTTATTTAAATGTCTCAGTTACAATTTTTTATTTATTCGAATGTTTTAGATACAATTTTTTATTTATTCGAATGTTTTAGATACACTTTTTTATTTATTTAAATGTTTTAATTACAATCTTTATTTATTTAAAAACTTTTAATTGAAGTTTTTAATTATTTGAATATTTTAGTTACAATTTTCATTTATTTAAAAACTTTTAATTGGAGTTTTTAATTATTTGAAACTTTTCGATACAATTTTTATTTACTTTCAACTTTTGGTTTAACAATATTTAAAATTTGAATAAGAGGAGCAATTACTTGATTCTTTTTAAAATTTTGCCAAAGAAGTTACAAAAATCGAAATGAATAGAGTGAAATAAATAGTATTCTTTTTAAAATTTGAAATCTTGAAACAAAAATACATAATAACAGTTAAATGATAAAAAAAGTTTCTGGATAATTAATTAATTACTCTACTTTGCCCTGGAAAGTATTCTCATCGTTAATTTAAATTAAAAGATGAAAAATCCTTCTAAATAAATATTCAATTAAATGAAAATTGTCTCAAATAAATATTCATTTTCATTGAATATTTACAAAAAAAATTCCTCCATATTTAAATTTACTGAGAAGAAACTTTTTTTAATTTCTGGTTTATAAAAATGCTGCTTAATTAGTTCGAAAGAAAGTAATTTTTAATTAGAAATTTTGATTCGATATTTATTAATTAAGAAGAGTAAAAAAATGTTTAAAGAAGTTTTCTTCTTCTTTAAACATTTTTTTACTCTCTTTTACTTTTTTTCTATTAAAATATTTTTTTTTATTAATTTTAAATTTTTTAGAAGAAGTTTTCTTCTTCTTTAAACATTTTTTTACTCTTTTTTACTTTTTTTATATTTTAAACTTTTTAAAAAACAAATTGTTTGTTAAATAGTTTAAAAGAGAAGAAAAGTTTTTAAAAAAATGTTTAAAAAAGAAGAATAGGTAAAAAAAACTTTAAGCAAAAAAAGAAAGAAAAGGAAAACTCACCAGCCGAAGAGCAATTTGCCTCACAGCAGCCACCTTGTCCTGAAGCAATTGCAACGCCAATGGCGCAATATGTTCCGAAATATCTTGCGGTTCATAGAGTACAATAACTTGCAATAATTGACTGACAAATTCCTCGCGAAATCTCCAATTATTTTCATTGTCAGGAACAATGAAGTCGGACAATTTTGATAGATATTTCTGCCGATTAACTGGCCTTAAGACCTCTAAAAATGTACTAAGATGTTTCAGTGCGCCAATTCTCACTTCGTCGAGGTCCTTAATGAAACCATCGTAAATTGGCATGAGATCAGTGCTCGTGAGTTCCTCGCCCAAAATTAATGCAATCTCATGTATACTCGATGCAAGTGTACATCTCACTTTCCATTGAACAGCGCATGCCAATGCTTGATAGGCGTTCTTCAATTGAAACCAATTTTTCCTGCCAAGTGTCATGACAACGGCGGGAAAATAGAAGGCACATTGATGGTGAAGTTCAGTTCCATAATCGAATAATGGCGCTGGATCGGCCATTGATATAAAACGAGCTATTAAAAATTGTGGTACACTTTCGTCTGTTTTTTCCTCTTTCAATTTTGTTGTCCCTTTTAGTAATGATGGAAGAGTATTATTCTCAATTGACGAGGTTGCTGCCCCTGCTCCCGCATCTTTTTTCACTACTCTCGCTATTGTTTCATTTTCTGAATTTGATTTTTCTTGTTCGACTATTGTACTTGAATTATCTACAGTTTTATCAGTATTTTCGGGATTTAAATTGTTTTCATCACTTGATGTTTCTGTGGAAATTTCGCTAGGGTGGTTGACATTTTCCTTGTCCAATTGTGATTCTTCTGGTTGCTGTGACGTGGGCGACACTGCCGAATCATCCACTGGTGGTTGTATATCCGAAATTTGATTTTCATACTCCAAATCATAGTAATCGTCAAACATTTTTCTTATATCTTCCGATTGCGATGATTTATCACTTGGACGGACCAATTCAAGATCTAATGGCATTTCCGGTGGATTGTAGTAATACTGGAAAGGATTGAATTTATTTACGTCATCTCCTGATGACTCGCCTGAACTATCCGTTTGTTCTTCGCTCTGTAAATTTAATTTCTCGTAAGTATAAAGAAGAATTTAAAAAGAAAAAAATTTGTTTTCAATTCGAATATTTACCTCAACGATTTCGCCCAGCCAGCTAGTAACTGGAAAGAACATCATATCACTTTTGGTCACAGATTGATTTCGTTTATTTCGCTTATTAGACGTGTAGTTGTCAATTCCAAGAAATGCAATATCCTGGTCGACTAGAGTTGCAAAATTATCGTTTGGTCCGACGACTGATTCGTTTTTCATCGATGGTATTCTGAGGCAAAAGGAGCGAACAAAAATCAATTAACGGAATAATTTCTTCTTAATAATATAAATAATAATAACTTAATATTTACGAATACTTTTTTCAAATTGAGATATTTTCCTACATAGATATTTTTCAAATAGGAAAAATTTTTTCTATGGAATATTTTTTATCCTAACGAAATAACTTTGTTTTACGAGAAAAAAAAATTCTTAAATGTAAATAATTTTTGTTTCTAATTAATGAAATAGAAGGATAATTACATATTTTGCCTGAGTCCGGAGCCTTGATTATGGGACATGACAAAATCTCCAAATTGATTGTATCTTAAGCCACTGAATTGTGTGGCGAAAATTGAAATGAAAGGACCGAGGATTTGATGAGCCGATGTTCGCACCCATTTTGATTCGTCCGATAATTGATCCATCAATAATTTCGAGAGTATCATTCGATATTTGTAAATCGTAACGCAGGAAGCAACTGACAGCATCACATCGACGCACGCTTTTCTTACGCCCCACACATCATCTATACATAAATTTATATATTTCGGCAGCTGGAAATAGAAGAGAAAAAAAATCCATTAATTTCCCTTTTTTAATAGCTTTCTCTGTAAAAAAAAAATCATTTCATATTTCTCCAAATCGAAAATAATAATTAGATTCACTAAGAACAGTGAATGAAGTAAATGATTTTTCAATTATCAGTTTCTCTTTTATTTTTCTATTACTAATTTTTTCCATTTTCTTTCTTTCTTTCTTTTAAAATTAGATACAATTAAATTAGTTTAAGTTTAATTAGTTTAAATTCAATTAGTTTAAATTTAATTTGACGAATTCTTTATTTTGACCAATAATTTCCGCGAAATACAAAAGGAAATACGTACCAATTTTTCATAGACTACATTTTTCGAGATGTTCGCGCAAATCTCTCCTAAATAAGAGGCACAAACTTTCCTCACGAAAAATCTCTCGTCCTCGCAGAGCTCCAAGTATCTGTCCAGCAAAATAGTTTCCAACATTTCACTTCCGAGATATGGTCCCAATTTACTCATGAGCTGTTGAAAGAAAGAAAAATTGACAATTAGGTAAATTTTCGGTTTTACTAAACAACAACAAAAAAAAATTTTTTTTTCAAGTCAATAAAAAAGGGAGAAAATTCTTAAAATACATTTTTCTTCTTCTTAAGATTGAAGCGCGCGCGCGCTCATTTATATATAGAAATTTTTAAGAGAATGTAAAAAGGGACAGGAAGTAATGAAGAGGAAAATTGAGGAAAAAAGTACTGCACATGCAGAAGATTTTTATCGTACCGTTCCGCTCATCAAAGCTGGCTGTGATATGAGTCGAGGTACCACATCACAACCACTCTGACGGGTGGAACAATCGATCTCGCCTTTGTACAGTCCAAGTGCCGTGTTCCGTATATACACACTCTTACAATATACACCCATCTACAGTCCAGGAAAAGATTTTTCCCCCGCTAAACAATTGAACATCGTTAAACTTTTTCCAATCGATCGAAAGGACTTTTGCTAAATTACTAAGAAAGACAAAATAAATTAATTTCAATCAATAATTAAAATTAATAATATTTTAATATTATTTCGAATTAAATTAAAAACAAAAAAAAGTAGTTAAATTAAAAATTATTAAATAAAATAATTATTTTCACTTTTTTTTTACTTCTTTTTAAAATTTTTTGACAATATTTTGATTTTTCTCGGGGTAAAAAACAGGATTGGTGAAGAATCAAGTGCCGCAACGCTCATCAAAGCTGGCTGTGATATGAATGTAAAATATCAACATACAACAGCCACTTTGTGAGCGATGCAAACATTGAAAGAAATGTTTTTTTCTTCTGAGTTGTGCGCGAAGTTTTTTTTTTTTTTGCTCTTTCTTCTTGCAAACGTTGAGGCAAAAAAAAAATAAAAAGTCGACGATGATAAACGTAATCCAACTCGTCAAAAATGGCTGTGATATGAATGTCAGAAAGCAACACGCCACAACCAATTTGACGATTGGATCAACGCTCTAATAATTGCTTCCTCGAAGTCCAACAAAAATCTACCTGGAAAAAAACGAATCAAACAAATGCGAGGCGAGAGGGCTCAAGTATAGTCATTTTGATTAATGAAATGGGAGAAAAAAAAGTTGTTTAGATGAAGAGGATAAAAATATATTTACTAAATAATAATAAAAAAAATAATAGAAAAATAAAAGAAAAATAATAGAAAAATAATAAAAAAAATAATAGAAAAATATTAATAGACAGAAAAATAACTGAAAATAATAACAAAGAGAAATATATTTTTGCGAAGTAATGAAAAAACGTATTAACGAAAAATAGAAATAAAGGGAAAAATATTTTTTACAAGATAGTGAAGGAAAAAATATTTTAACAAAATGGTAAATCGAGAGAAAAATACAATTACAAAGTAGTAATTGTGGGAAAAATATTTTAACAAAATAGTAAATAGAAAGAAAAATGTTTTAACAAAATGGTAACTCGAGAGAAAAATACAATTACAAAATAGTAATTGTAGGAAAAATATTTTAACAAAATAGTAATCGTAGGAAAAATATTTTGACAAAATAGCAATCGAAAGAAAAATGTTTTAACAAAATAGTAACTCGAGAGAAAAATACAATTACAAAATAGTAATCGTAGGAAAAATATTTTAACAAAATAGTAATCGAAAGAAAATATTTTAACAAAATAGTAATCAAAAGAAAAATGTTTCAATAAAATAGTAAATCGAGAGAAAAATACAATTAGAAAATAGTAATGGTGGGAAAAATATTTTAACTAAATAGAAAATCGAGTGAAAAATGTTTTAACAAAATGGAAAAATTGGAAGAAACATTTTAACAAAGTAGAAAAATTGGAAGAAACATTTTAACAAAATAGAAAAATTAAAAGAAACATTTTAACAAAATAGAAAAATTGGAAGAAACATTTTAACAAAATAGTAAATTGGAAGAAACATTTCAACAAAATAGTAATAAAAAAAATATTTCAACAGAGTAATACATAAAAGAATATATTTACAAAATAATAATCGAATCAAAATTATTCTCCATTTTCCAAATTTCACTTGGAGGGAAAAGAAATTATAAAACTGGTGGAGGAAAAAAATGGCGTTTTCGAAAAGAGTTCCCCAAAGATGTTGAAATATTCCGTGTCGATAAATTCTACGGGCCAAGCTCATCAAAGTGGCTGTGATATGACTTGAAACATTCCACAACCAATTTGATGTTTTGGACCGCAAAAGTGCGTTTTTGTGCTTCTCTCATTTTTTCTCTTTTTTCACTCTTTCTTCTTTTTCTCCCTCTCTCTTCTTTTTCTCTCACTCTTCTTTTTCTCTCTCTCTCCCATCGTTTAATTTTCACTTTTTATCATCATCACATTTTTTCTATTCACTAAAATCCTTTTTTCTCTTTGCATATTACACAATTTCGCTGAAATTGAACACAATTTTGCTCATCAAAGCTGGCTGTGATAGGTAATCTCTATGACAAACCAACTTTGATGGTAAAAGCATGCCCACAACTTTGGTCCAATTCGTGAAAATTTCTTTTTTTGTCATTTCTGTAAAAATACTAATTTTTCCAATGTTCGTTTTTGTTTGATAAAAGTTTTTTTTTACTTTCCATTGATTCTTTTGTCTTTTTTCGTGAAAACTTCTTTAACTCTGAATTTTTTTGGTGTTGTCTTTTATTATTACACTTCTTGTAATTTTCATCTGGTTTTCCTCTTTTTTCCGTTTATACTTTTTGTTCAAATTTTTTCGTTTCTTGGTTCAATGTTTTTTTTCGTTTCTCGGTTCAATGTTTTTTTTCGTTTCTCGGCTAAAATAGGCTTTTTTCTGGCTAAGTAGGTCTTTATCTTCGGATGAATCAAGTCGAAGGGAAGACGAACGCTGCATGAAAGACAAGGTAGTGAGACGCGAACGCTAAATGAACATCTCACTACCCATGTCTTTCATTCAGAATCCGCCATCGATCTTGTTTTTTCCTCCTCCTCTTCTTCTTCTTCTTCTTTTTTCCTTCTTCGATTTCTTCAATCTTCAGTTGCTGAAAACACTTCTTTAACATTTTTCAAAATCAACTTTCGCCCTCTCGACAAGATAATTACAGATTTTTATCGCATAACAAAACAGGTATTTTCTATTAGTGACACAATGTACATCGACGAAAGGAAAAAAAAATCAATTCTCTATTTGCCAGAAAGGCGGAAAGTGAATTTTTCTCCAGTAGAAAACTTTTTTTCAACAAACAAATAGAGTAAAAAAAATTATTTTTCCCAAGGTAGAAAAAAATTACTAAACTCCAGTTAATTTTATTTTTTGTTTTATTAATCAATTTGCTAAATTGATATTTATAGTTTATTAATGAATGCAATAATTAAATATAATTACTATTAACATTTTTTTGCGGCTAAATTAAGTGAAAAATGTTTTAATCTCTAGTCGAAAAATTCACTTTCCCTCCCGAAGACTTGACGTAGTTTTAATGGACAAAAAAACAATGTTTTTCTTTTTCTAATAAAAAAAAAATGTCAACTTACAACAATAGCCGTGTTGAGAAACTCAATTTGCAAATAGGTCATATTGAGAATCACAGGACAGACTTCGACCTCGAGTTGTTTTTTCGTTAAAATTCCACGCTCGACGATGGCAATTAGGGCTGTTTGCGCCATTTGTCGCACCTGCAAAAAAATCTGTCATTAATTTCAAATCCAGAGAGCTTCGATTCTTACATTTCTATTTACTGTAATAAATAATTATTACAATTGCAAGTTTTAATTTTTTTCACTTTATCATCAACTTAAATTAAAAAGGGAACAAACTAAAAAAATTAAAATTCAAGATTCAAAATTAAATTATCATCAAATTAAATTAAAAAGGTAAAAATGAAAATTCAAAATAAAATTATTGTCAAATTAAATTAAAATGGGAAATATTAAAGTTCAAAATTCAAAATTTAAATTAAAGACAAAAATGAAAATTAAAGATAAAAGTAAAAAAATAAAAATCAACGATGAAAGTATAAAATAAAAAATAAATGCAAAAAATAGGAGAATAATTCCTCTCTATGCTTGTGAATATAATTATGAAATGGATTATACCTGATTATCCGTGTCACGGAGATATTTGAGAATGATCTCAATGATGTAGCAGGATAATGCGTCTCCAAAAAGGTGGGGCGTTTCATGGCATATTATCGCCACATGTGGAAGCTGTTCAACTAAGTCCAACCTAATTGATGGTTCTGAAAATAAAAACGGAAGTTGTTTAATTTCATCTCTCTCTCTCTCCAAACTCGAAACTATAATATTTCAAACAAAAAAAAATTCCAATGCAGCATCTATTTTCTATTTTTTTTTCTTTCGTCTGTCGTTCGAAAACCATTAGCTGCATCGGTGACAGAATTTTCGTCCCTCCCCTTCCGCCAATAATTGACTGATAAAATATTATTTTTACAACCCATAAGGAAAAAAAATCATTAGAATCTAAAATTACATTTTTTCACTTTTTGCCAAAAAAAAAGTTTTATTTCAAAACAAGATCGTGTGGAAAAAAGCTAAAAAAGAAAAAAGAATTTTCTAATTAAAAAAAATAAAAATTAATTTTAAAAAATTGAATATTTGAAAGAATTGAATAAAAAAACAAATAATTGAACGAATTAAACAGGAAAATAAAAATAATGGAGAAAAACGGAATAATAAATTCAAGTACTTTAAAAAGTACAAAAAAATAAATAAATATAAATACAAATATTTTTGGAAGTTAAATAATTAAAATAAATTAAAACAAATTAAAACAAATTAATATAAATTAAAATAATTAATTAACAACTAAAAGAAAATTAAAACAAAAATGACAAATGCTAACAAATTTCTTTTCCGAAAAATATTTTGAATCTACGAGGGAATTTCTCGGCGCAATAACGAAGAAAAAAATCACCTCCACTGAAATGGAAAATTAAATCGATTTAATTTTATTTTTAAGGGGAGCACAGGCGGGAATGAAATTATTTACAATATTTACGCACATAACCCCTTTTTCCGAGTTGGAAAATGATATATTTTATTTGGTGCCTGGAGGGCAAGTTTTATATTATATAAAAATTATTTTTGTCTGTTCAGTGAACTTTGAGTGTGTAGGAAACACTTCATATATTTTTTTTTTATTACTATTTTTATTTTGTGTTTGCGAAATAGCGCAAAAAAAAACCATCAAGCGACCATACGAGCTTTCCACATGAATGTACATGAGTGAATTTCTTTCGTCAAGATGCTATTGATCTCAGATGGAGAAGAAAACTTTTCGAATTCCTCAGCAATTTTCCCGTTATATGCATTGATAAAAGGAATAAAAATTGAAAACAACCGCGCGCGCGCACGAGAGAAAATAAAAAGTTTTTAAAGAAAACTCGCGAATAAAAATCCTCGACTTTTTTTGTTTTCAAAAAAAAAAAAATAAATAAAAATATGTTCTTTTAAAAGAAATTAAAAAAAAATATTGCTATTAATTTTTCTACCATTTTTTGCAGAAATAAAAAATATTTTTTATTTATTTTCTTCTATTTTCTTTTATAAATAAAAATACTATTTTTTAGTTCTGTAAAAAAATGGTAGAAAAATTACTAAAAATATTTTTTTATTTGTAAAAGTAATAATAGAAAATAAAGAAAAATAGTTTTATTTTATTTTATAAAATAATGAAAATAGTTTTATTTTATTGTATAAAATAATAAAAATAGTTTTATTTATTTTCTGTTTCTCTTACGAACAAAAAAATATTGTTACATATTTTTCCACTATTTCTTATACAAAACAAAAAATATTTTTACCATTTTTTGTAAAAATCAGAAATCTAAGAAAAATACCAAAAAATCAAATTAAAATAAATTCTTGAATTTAATTATCCAAAATAATACAAAAGTCAAAAGTTTCGACAGATTCCCAAACACAAAATTCTTTTAAGAAATAAAAAAAAAAAATTCATAAAACTAAGTCATGCATTCCTTTTCTTTTTTTTTTCTTTTTCTTTAATCTACTTCATTCCAGGAACTAAGGAAAAGAGAGGCTATTATCTATCTGAGGATGGATTCCTTTTTCTATTCTCAATAGGAATGGAAACCTGTTGGCAGTAAGAGATGTGTGAGAGAAAATGAAGAAAATTGGAAGAAAATGAAGACACGGAGGGTGCCACCAAGGAAGGTTTGAAAAATAATTTTCATTGAAAAGAAGCACCGCTATAGGTTTCCCTCTTCAAACTTGCAGATTAGAGGGGAGGGGGAAAACTCGCACCTTTCCCTTTTACCCAAAAATTTCTAAACCCCAAAAAGGAAAAAGGTATTCGCGTCGTCCCAGTCATTAGGAAAAATATTCAAACGCTTTCTCGAATAGAGAATTTCACATTTTTCAAATTCTATGGTTTGGAAAGAATATTTGGAAAATATTTTTTTTTCCTCTCTTGCATCGAAAATAAATTTGCTTTCGAAACTCAAAATTTTCTCAAGTTAACGTTGAAATTTTTTTTTATTAAAACTAAATTGAATTGAAAAAAATTTATTTAAATTGAATTAAAATTGATTTGTTAAAATTAAGTTGAAATTAATATTTTTAATTGAAAATGAAATCAATTTTACTTTAAAATGAATTCAAATTAATTACTTTAATAAATTGAATTGAAATTAATTTCTTTAAATTGAATTAAAATTAAGTTGAAATTAATATTTTAAATTGAAATCATTTTTTTAATAAATTGAATTAAAACTAATTTTATATAAATTGAATTTAAATTAATTTTTTAAAAATTGAATTTAAATTAATTTTTTAAAAACTGAATTGAAACTTAATTTTTCTATAAATTTAATTAACTTAAATTGAATTGTAATTAAAATGTTCTAAAAACATAAATTGTTTCAGATTAAAACGAAAAAATTTCGAAAATTGGAATTTAGAAAATCGTCAAAACTTGGAATATAGAAAAAAGAAATTTTTTTCAAATCAACTAAAAGAGTAAATTTTATTGAAAAAAAATAAAAATCAATTGAAAAACGAGTTTTCCTTAAAAAAACTAAAAAGGAAATTAGGTAAAGAAACGAATTTTCTTTTAAAAAAAAGAAAATGAAAACGAAAATCAAAATTCGATTAAATTAGAGAAAGAAAAAATATTCTTCAAATTAGAAATAATTTAAAAATCAGTTCGAAAAATGAATTTAGAAAAAATAGAAAATTTTGAGTAGAAAAACAAATATAATAATATAATTTAAAAATCAGTTCGAAAAATGAATTAAAAAAAAAAATTAGAAAATTTCTCAATAGAAAAACAAATGTATTTGGAAATCAAGAAAAATTTAACTTTAAAACTTGAATTTTCGGCATTGAAAGAATTAATTTATAAATTTTCTAAACAAAAAACTATTTATAAATTTTTTACACAAAAAACTATTTATAAGTATTTTATATTAAAAATTCTAAAAAATAAAATAAAAATATTCTGAAAATATATATTTTAAACTTTGAAGTAATAACTCTTTACTTGTCAGTTGAAAAAATTTTCAATCGAGTAAAAAAAAAAAATAAATAAAATTTCGTGAATAATTTCAGGAAAATTAAAAAAAAAATCTTTATCAATAATGAAAAAAGTTTCTAAATAGAAAAAAATGCTCAAAGATGGGAAAAAAATTCAACACTTTCCCACTGGAAAAATAAAAGAAAAGAAAATTTTTGTTGAAAAATTAAAAATAAAAAAAAATAAAAATCGAGTTGAAAAAAAATCCAATTGTTAACATCATATAATTAATAAATAAAAAACATATGTAAAAAAATTGTGACTATAAGGAAAAGCTACAGAAAATTCCATTTTACGGAAAAATTTAAAAATTCAAAAATCCATAAATTTAAAAAATTTGAAAATCCAAAAAACACAAAACGAAAACTCACGAAATTTGTTCCAATCATCACTTGATACAATAATTTCTCAAAATAAACTCTCCAACCGAGAAGTACACGTAAAATTTGGTAAAGAAGAAAAAATTCCATTTTCCTTTCCCAGAAGAAGAAAAAAAAATAACCACTAATACACACAGAGGAAAGGAAAATCGATCGCGATGTAAACCGAAGGAAAGTGTGGGAGCGACTGGTTGGAATTTTGGGTTTTAGACCGTCATTCGATTTTAGGGGCTTGAGAGAGGTTTTTCTTTGGCGGGAAGAGCAGAAAGTCGATCCCCACTCCTCTCCCTTTTTTTTTTTTTTTTTTTTGCCTTTTTGAATGAGGAAAATGAGGGATGTCAGTTGACGGGGCCCGAGGGTGGAAAAGATAGAGTGAGAGAGAGAGAAAAAAACCGGTCCTTAATGAAAAGGAAAACGGGCGGTAAAAGCTAGACACAAGCTGCCAAAATGTTCTTTTTCCGAAGCACGTGCCCCTCGTCATCTGCTCGATGGATTAAAATTTTTCAAGGAAATCCGGAAAATATTAACTTTCAATATTTTTAGCCTCTTCAAATAATATACTATACTAAACTTGTGTCCCCCTTTTTTTTCGAAAATTCCTCAAAAGGAGAAGGAAAACTGAATTTTACTCTCGTGTTTACGATTATTTTATTTTAATGTTTGGAATTTTTCAATTTTTTGAATATTTTTCTTCAATTCTTTCGTTTTCTCTTCAATTCTTTCAATTATTTAAATTTACTATTCAATTTTTTCAATTACTTGAATTTATCATTCTATTTTTCCCATTAAATGATTTCTTATTCATTTCTTTCAATTATTTGATTTTATATTCAATTCTTTAAATTTATTTTTTAACTCTTTCAATTATATGATTTTCTATTCACTTTTTTCAATTATTAAAATTTATTTTTGAATTTTTTGAATTATTTAATTTATTTTTGAATTATTTAAATTTTATATTTAACGTTTTCAATTATACTTGAATTTATTATTCCGGTTTTCTCCATTATTTTTGTTTTCTTGTTTAATTCGTTTAATTATTTGATTTTTTATTCAATTCTTTCAAATATTTAATTTTTTTTATTCAATTCTTTAAATTATTTAAATTTATTATTGAATTTTTTCAATCACTTGAATTTATTATTCCATTTTTTAATGATACGATTTTTTATTCATTTCTTTCAATTATTTAATTTTTTTTTATTCAATTCTGACAATTATTTCAATTTATTATTCAATTCTATCAATTATTTGAATTTATTGTTCAATTTTTTCAAATATCTGAATCTATTATTCCATTTGTTTAATTATTTGATGATTTTATTCGATTCTTTTAATTATTTTCAATTTTTAATTGCTTTGAATTTTTAATGCTCCAAAAATTTGGAAATTTACATCGTCCATTTTTTATACACAATTATTCCTATTATAATTAATAAAATTAAAAATCGTTCCAATTTTAATGAATGAAATTGAAATTTATTCAATTTTGAATTAATAAAACTGAAATTTATTTAATTTCGATTTAATAAAATTGAAAATTATTCAATTTTGAATTAGTAAAATAAACAGAATTGAAAATATTCAAGTTTATAATTAACAAAATTGAATATATTTGATTTCAGAATTTACAGAATTGAAAATATTTCAATTTTTTAATTAACTAAATTGTAAATAATTTCGTTTAAAATTAACACAATTGAATTTATTTTATTTTCGAATTGAGAGTTGAAAATATTTCAATTTTGTAATAAACCAAATTGTAAATAATTTCGTTTCAAATTAACAAAATCGAATTAATTTTATTTTAGAACTAACAAAATTGAATTTATTTTATTTTTGGGAAATAACGGAATTGAAAATATTTTAATTTTGTAATTTGTAAATAATTCCATTTAAATTTAACAAAATCGGAAACAATTCACTTTTGAATAAACAAAAGTAAAAACACTTTAATTTAGAGTTAACAAAATGGAAAATATATCAACTACTAATTATTAGAATTGAACTCAATTAAATTTGTTACTGACAGAATCGAAATAAATTCAATTTGTAATTAACTGTATGGAAAATACTCGACTTCTAGAATAAACAAAATTGAAAATAATCAAATTCGGAACGAACAGAATTGAAAATACTCGAATTTGGAAAAGACGAAATTGAAAATATCTTAAATTCCAATTAACAAAATTGAAAATACTCGAATTTGGAATAAACGTAATTGAAAGTATTTTTAAAATTGCAATTAACAGAATAGAAAATATTAGAAATTATTATTATCCAAATAGAAAATAGTTCCACTGAAAATTAAAAAAAAAAATTGTGTATAATTTAAATTAGTAAAAAAAAATTTTGTTTTTGATCTACCTCAAAAAAAAGAGTCGTTTCTATAATTTTATTTTCAGGAGAGAGAAAGAGTGAGAGAAAAAGGGTCCTACTGTGGGGTTAGACTGGGTCAGGATCGAAATATTTTTTTTTCCCCTCTATTTTATCCCAGCACGTGCCGTCTTTTTTTTCACTCTAACCACCCTTATTTATTACTCCTGATTCATTACTCATCCATTCTGAACAATCTTTTTAGAAAGGATATATCGTGAAAAAAATCCATAATTCATTTTTTACTCTGATTTATTTCTCTTGCCCACAAATGTCGCGCGCGCGCGTTCTCTTTCTCTCATATCTATGAAAATTATTGACTCGCCTATTTAACAATAGATTTCACATTAAATATCAAAAGACAAAAAAAAACAAGGTCAAATTAATTTTTTTCCGAATTATTACAATTACAATTTGATTTGTTTTAATTATTCTACAATCTCCATTACTTTTATTTTCTCGATCAATTCTTTCAATTATTTGATTTTTTATTCAATTATTTAAATTTATTTTTGAACTTTTCCAATTATTTGAATTTGTTCTTCAATTTTTTTTAATTACTTAAATTTATTACTCCATTTTTTCCAATAATTAATTTTTTATTCATTTTATCAATTATTTGATTTTATATTCAATTCTTTCAATTATTTAAATTTATTTTTGAACTCTTTCAATTATATGATTTTCTATTCACTTTTTTCAATTATTAAAATTAATTTTTGAATTTTTTGAATTATTTAAATTTTATATTAACGTTTTCAATTACTTGAATTTATTATTCCGGTTTTCTCCATTATTTTTATTTTCTTGTTTAATTCGTTTAATTATTTGATTTTTTATTCAATTCTTTAAAATATTTAATTTTTTTTTATTCAATTCCTTAAATTATTTCAATTTAATATTGAATTTTTTCAATCACTTGAATTTATTATTCCATTTTTTAATAAAACGATTTTTTATTCATTTCTTTCAATTATTTAATTGTTTTATTCAATTCTGACAATTATTTCAATTTATTATTCAATTCTATCAATTATTTGAATTTATTGTTCAATTTTTTTCAAATATTTGAATTTATTATTCCATTTTTTCAATTATTTGATGATTTTATTCGATTCTTTCAATTATTCTCAATTTTTAATTGTTACGAATTTTTAATGCTCCAAATATTAGAAAATTTACATTTCTCAATTTTTTAAAGTTTGAAAAATTAATTTTGTAATTATCATTAACTAATTAATTTATTTTCTTATTTATAATAATTTATTTATTTCTCTATAATTTAATTTTCCAATAATTTATTTACTTTTTTCCTAATTCAGAAAAAATCCCAACTAATTATTAATCCATTTATTTACAACTTTTCTAATAAATTCCAATAAAATCGAAAAATGCTTTTTTTTGCTAATTTTAACATAAATTCCATTTGACAATTTATTTACAGAAAAAATAACGATGAAATATTCTAAAAATAATTCCCTTCACTCTCGAATGCTTTAAAAGCTCGCGTTTTGTCTAATTAACGAAACATTTGTCGATTCAGTGGACTATTTGACTATAAGTAGACAGGAAATGAGATAATTTCTTCCTTCCGGAATGATGCTAAAAATAAAGGAAAGTACGTGACTAGGGGAAAAAAAATTTCCGTCAAGTCGCGTGCCCCTTAATTTCCCCTCCCCCTTTTTTTTCGACCCCCCATCAAAAAGTATCACCACGTGTTTAAAAAAAAAAAAATTTCAAGAGAAGCTGTTGCGGATGTTGTTCTAAAAATATAATAAAAAGTAGACAAAATAAAATGCAATCGAAAAAAAATTTTGGAAAAGGGAGAAAATAGAAAAAAAATTTTTTTTTGTTTACATTTTAAATTAATTTATTTCTCAAAGAAAAAAAAAGAGGAAAATAAAATAATGAAACGACGAGAATATTTTTTTCTTTTCATCCACAAATTTTTTTCCGATTCATCGAATTTGTTTTCGCGCAGCAAAAAAAATATATTTAGTGAAATTTTTTTCCGCCAACTCTATAAAAGCAATTTTTTTCCATCTCTTCTCTTCTCTTCTCTTTTTTTTTACAACAAACGTAGCAGATTTTCTGTACTCTTTTCATTTATTTTTTAATTCCGCAAAACCAATAGAGTGTCTAATATTTCTCCTGGATCCTTTGGGACATTGAAGTACGAGTATTGCTCGAATAAGGAAACTTTTTCACGTTTCTTCGTTTACTGCGAAAGAAATGGGCTTGCTTACTTTTTTTTAGCAAAAAAAAAAAAAAAAAAGAAAAATAAAGACGATGGAGAGAAAAAAAATAGACTAACGGGAAAAAAAGCTGAGTTGGAAGAAGAAGGAGAAGAAGACAAAAAAAAGAGTTATTCCATATTCCTCGCCTCTTGTTCAATTCTAGGAGAGGCAAGGCAAAAAAAAATGTTAGAAAATAAAAAGAAAAAAAAATACCAAGGGGTTAATGGTCACGATCCTATGGGGGTCTTGACGTTTCTTCTCCTCCCTATTATTTTTTCTTTCTCTGTCTTTAAATACATATATATATATAAATATTCTGGCACGTTGAGCTTTCTTCTTCGTCTCCTTATCCTCCTTATTTTCATCTCTACTCTCTCGCATTATTATTATTATTATTATTTTTTTTTTGAAGCCATCGATGACTTCCAGCTGAGCACGTGCCCCACCGGAAGTGCAGAACAGTCTTTCGTCACCTCTCCCATCTTTTTTTTTTTTTTTTTTATTTTACCAACCAGCTGCATTCCCTGTGTTATTGCCTTAAAAGGAACTGAGTCTCTATTTTTAATTTTAAGTGGTTTGTATCGTCTTTCCTTGTTTTCCTCAAATTAAAAAGAAAAAATTTTTTTTTGTGAATCCTTCCGGTTTTTTTGAGACTATAAAAAATTTTTTTTTAAATTCTTTTTTTAGTCTTTTATCCATACGGGGAATATTTGAAGCTACTTTTTTTAAAAATCATTTTTTCTAAACGGAATTATTTTTCAATCATAAATAATTTTTTTAAACATTATTTTTTTAATATTCGTTAAACATTATTTTGTAAATATTATTTTTTTTAAATTCGTTAACAATTTTAAAAAAATTTAACAATTTTGTTTTAAATTCGTAAACATTATTTTGTAAATATTATTTTTTTTTAAATTCGTTAAACATTGTTTTGGAAATTTGTTATACATTATTTTGTAAATATTATTTTTAAAAAATTCGTTAAACATTATTTTGTAAATATTATTTTTTTTAAATTCGTTAACAATTTTGTTTTAAATTCGTTAAACATTATTTTGTAAATATTATTTTTTTAAATTCGTTAAACATTATTTTGTAAATATTATTTTATTTAAATTCGTTAAACATTATTTTCTAAAAATTCGTTAGACATTATTTTTAAAACAAAATTCATTTTTTTTATAATGAATGAATTATTATTTTTTTTATCGAATTAAAGATTTAGTTCTTTCAAAACGAAATTTTAGACTAAATGGCAATTCTCATTAAATCACTGAATTTTTTTCTAATTGCTAATTAAATATTCAAGGAAAAAATAATATTTGAAAATTAACGTAGAAAATTAACAGAGAAATATTTAAATCATAAAGAAATTAAATAACAAAAATTTTGTTTATTGACAAAAAAATTATTTTCCATCGAAAACTGCAATTAAAAGTAAATTAAATTAAATTAAAAATGAAAAAACGTGTATCAAAATAAAAAATCTCGATGATATTAATAATTGTTTATAATAACAATAAATGACTATCAAAATAATAAATTATTAAAGTGTCCCTGAAATTATTAATTCAAGAGAATTAAAATAATTATTAGCCTATGGGGAAAAAATATTTCTCGACTCAATTGTTATTAATAATTGATCCAAATATTATTAACTGCAAATTATTAATTAATTTAAATATAATTATTAATTCAAATATTAATAATTGATCAAAATTCAAACGTTAATAATTGATAAAAATTCGAACATTAATAATTGATCCAAATTCAAATTTTAATATTAATTGATCCAAATTCAAATATTAATAATTGATCCAAATTCGAATATTCAGAATTGGTCCAAATTCAAATATTAATAATTGATTCAAATTCAAATATTAATAATTGATTCAAATTCAAATATTAACAATTTATTGACCCAAATTTAAATAGTAACAGTTGATCCAAATTCGAATATTAATAATTAATTCAAATTAAAATATTAATAATTAATTCAAATTCAAATTTTACTGCAAATCGACCAAAATTCAAATACTATTAATAATTAATAATTCAAATAATAATTGATCAGAATACGATTAACAACCAATTAATCGAAAAATTGCCAAAAACACAAAACTGTTGAAATAAAACATTATTAAACCAAAATACCTAATTATAAAAAGAAAACAACTAATTATGGTATTCAATACTATATTTACAGTATAGCACATAATAATTATATATAGCAGTAGAAAAGAAAAAAAATTTATTTCTATATAAATGTTCAATAGAGGGCTACTAAAGCATTATAATTATTATTTACTCGTGCAAAGCAAACATTTTCTTTATTGTCTTTGTTTTGACATTAATAATTTTTGTCAGGTGCGTTGCTTATCCTAATGATTCATTACATGCACTTTTTATTTAAGAAAAAAAATCTATTGTCAATAATAATTATAATTTCCCGTGTGAATGAAATAAATAATGTGTGTAAATCAGGATTTGACTCAGTTGGGCGATTTTTCAATCCTTTTACACATTATTTTTTGGTATTAATAGTAAAAAAAATAATTAAACAATAATAATTCGTGAAATTTGTTAATTTCTTCAGTTGCTTTTATTATTTTTTGTTTTTGTTTAAAAACAAATGTTAATTAAAAAGCGAAAAAATTGCAGATTGCTTGAAAGGTACTCTCTGAATTTAAATTAGTAGAATTTTTACACTAATTGAAGTAGTAAATTTTTAAACTAATTTTCTAATTAGTGGAATTTTTACTAACTGAATTAGTAAATTTTTAAACTAATTTTCTAATTAGTGGAATTTTTACTAATTCAGTCAGAAAATTTCTAAACTAATTTTCTAATTACTAGAATATTTAATAATTCAATAAGTAAATTTTTACAGAAATTATCCAATTAGTAGAATTTTTACTAATTCAATTAGTAAATTTCTATTAAATTGATTTTTACTAATTAAAATTTGGAGAGTATTTTAAAAAGCAGAAATTGTGTAGTAAGCCTTAAATTTAATAACAATGAGGAGCGAGTGTAAAAAAATTTTTTAAAAGTGCTTCTTTATTTTTTTGCAAAATTTTCCCAAAATTAATTTTCGTCTTGATTGTGGAAAAATATTAATAGTGCAGTAGAAATAAAGAAAACATTGGTGAAAATTACACTCTTCATTTTCCTTTTCCTTTGGAGTAGAGTGAAAATATTTTAGTAACGCAATGAATGTAATGTTGCACTGTATCATAAATAACAAACATTTTTTTTGCTCCTTTGCCAAAAATTATTGAAAAAATAAAATATAATAATAATTACTTATTAATTTGTATTTATTATTTCTTATTTCTTACTATGATTATTATTATTATTATTATTATTATTATTATTATTAATATTAAACTACTATTTTATTAAATAGTAATTATTTTTAATAAAAACAATAATGATACTAAGAATATTATTAATAATAATACTAATAATAAGAATAAGAATAAGAATAAAAATACATAATTATTATAATATAATAATAATTCTAAACAAAATCTGTGAAATTTAATGTGCGAAAAAATTCTAAAAGAAGTGCAAAATATGTGCAGCTTTATATCTTAATAAACTTTTATACCAAATACCATATTTTCCTTTACTAATTTGCAATTAATTAATTACGAATTTACTAAATATTAATACTAAATAATAATAAATAATATTAATTACTAAATATTATTTTTTACCATAGTGACAAATTATAGAAAATATATATTTACACTAAAAAATTATTAAATTTTATTTAATAATTATTATTAAATTAAATATTAGAAAAAGAATTTATTTATTTCACTTTCAAATTTTTCTGTTTTCATTTTTCGGATTCTTTTTCATTTCGAATTCTATTTAATTATTAACGAAATAAAAAAAAAAAATTTATGAATTCAAACAAACGAAAAATTCAAGTGAAATTAATTTAATTAATTAATATTAATTATAATTTTTACCCAAATGTATAGGATTTCTATAATAAAATAATTACAAAATTGAAAAAAACTTGGAAATATTTTACCTGGATCACTGATGATCTGGTTGACTGTATTAAAAACTTCATCGAAATTCAATTCGCTATTTGATTCAACTGCAGATTTAAAGTACTCCAGCAAGATTCTTCCAACCATTTGTCTGTAAAATAAAAATAAAAGAAATTAAACATTAATTACAATATTTTTGTTTTTTTTTATTCAAAATATTTATTTTGTTTAGTTTTCATTAATTTTTTAATTTAAAAAAATATTTTAATTTCAATGTTAATATTAGAATTTAAATTTTATTTTCCATTTTTAAAAAAAAGGAGAAAATTAAATGTAAATAAATAAATAAAATTATTTATCTATAAATGTAAAGAAAATAAATAAGATAAAATTATTTATTTACAAATGTAAAGAAAATAAATAAAATAAGAAAATAAATATTTGTAAAAATAATATATAAATAATAAATAAATAATATAAATTAAATAAATTAAATAAATTAATAAATGTACCCAAGAGGAACAAAACCAATTTCGAATTATCGCCAATTTTTTACCATTTTTGAAGGCGCAGTTTAAAGTTTAGAAGAAAAAAAAGTAAAATTTACCTTGGCTTGGTAAAAATCAGGAAAAATGAAATTTAAATTTTATATTATATTATATATTTATAATATTATAAATTTTTTTTTATTTGAACATTATTTTCAATTTGACATTCATTGCCAAACAACATATACACAATATACGAAATTTGGCCTTTTATAGTTGAATGTAAAGTGACGATAATAGAATTTGCACATTTTAACTGTAAAATAATTCCCCATAGGAAGCGTTGTGCAAAATAGAACGAAATTTAACTTGAAACCTATATAATGAAATACTCAACCTGTTGTGTGTGCGCTTGTCAAGGCTCTTCTATTTAAACAGATGGCACTTGAGGTCATTTCTATGGCAACCATAAAACTGGACCTACAAATGACCACAACAGGTTGAATATGTTTCCTCATACGGACATATTATTATATGCACATGCAGTTATTCTCTTCTTTTTTTTCCTTCAAAGAGACAATTAATCCAAAACAAGATTTCAAGAGTAAATACCAGTGCGTATAAATTACGCAAAATTAAAAAAAAAAATTTTCCAACTTTTGGACCAATTATAATAAATTAATTAATTAGAAACTTTTTGGAAAACATCAAAAAACTTCGTTTTTCAATAAATATTTAATCATTACTATTTTTTCATGTAGAAAGTAGGATTTTCGTAAATTCAATTTTTTTTTATTTATTCATCAAAGAATTAAATTATTTTCAAAATTGTTTATTAAAATTAAATTATTTTAATTTTTTTTTATTTTTTTCGAAATAATTTGTCGAAAATTAAATTATTTTCAAACTTTTTTTTATTTTTTTTCAAAATAATTTGCAAAATTAGATTATTTTCAAAAAATTTTAATTACATTCAAAATAAGTCGTCAAAATTGAATTATTTTCAAAAATATTTAATTTCCTTCAAAATAATTTGACAAAATTAAATTATTTTCAAAAATTTTCAATTTCATTCAAAATAATTCGTCAAAATTTAACTATTTTAAAAAATATTTAATTTCCTTCAAAATAATTTCACAAAATTAAATTATTTTCAAAAATTTTCAATTTCATTCAAAATAATTCGTCAAAATTTAACTATTTTGAAAAATATTTAATTTCCTTCAAAATAATTTCACAAAATTAAATTATTTTCAAAAATTTTCAATTTCATTCAAAATAATTCGTTAAAATTTAACTATTTTGAAAACTACTTAATTTCCTTCAAAATAATTTGACAAAATTAAATTATTTTCAAAAATTTTCAATTTCTTTCAAAATAATTCGTCAAAATTCAACTATATTCAAAGTTTTTAATTTTTTACAAGATAATGTGTCAAAATTAAATTATATTCAAAAATATTAATTTTTTTAAAAAATAATTTATCAAAATTAAATTATTTTCAAACTTTTAAAATTTTTTTTATTTTTTTTATTAAAATAATTCGTCAAAATTCAACTATTTACAAAAAGTAATATCAAAATTCAATTATATTCGAAAATTTACCAAAACTCTCGACAATTTTTTATTACTTTTAGAAAATAATAAAATTTTTCTCCGACATTCAAACATTTTTGAAAAATATTAATAAAATTCTCTGCAGAATTTCAATTATTCATTTTAAAAATGGAAATTCTACAAAATTTCAAACTGAAAATCTTTTCAAGTTCATTTAATTATAAAAATCGTAAACGCAACTCTTTTAAAAATTGAATTAATTTTGAAATATTTAAGTAAAATTAGATTTCAAGAATAAATACAATTAGAAAAGAATTTAAGCACAAAAAGAAAATTATAAAATTGTTTAAATTTAAAGATTTAATGATTTTTAATAATTTAATTTTCCAGGATTTCAATCAAAATTCCCTGATTTTTCCAATTTTTTTTTCAATTTTTATTAAAGGATTCCACTAATTTTTTTGGATTCTTAGTAAATTTTATTAATTTCTACTAAACTAGTCAAAAATTAGTCAATATACTTTCATTTACTTTTTTCCAATCATATTTCGGACATTTTAAATTAGTGACTGATTTTTTATACTTTTGAATTATCATAAACATTACTATAATAAATATAGTATCTTTTCTATATATTAATTATAGTAGTAAAATTTTTATTTTTATTTAAACCAAAAAAATCTATACGACAAATAATTTAATGAAAATAATTTTTAGTGGTAACAATTTTTTCCAGAATTTGGCCAAATTAACCGAAAACAAATTTTTTTTCTTTTTTTTAGTGATAAAATTTTTACATTTTTCCTTCTTTCATTTTTTTTCTTTCATTTTTTTTTTGAAAGTATTTTTTTATTTAGAAACCTTTAAATTAATTTTAATTTAACAGCAATTTTTCTTTTACTATATCTTTTCTATATATTAATTATAGTAGTTAAAATTTTATTACTTTTATTTAAACCAAAATCGATACGACAAATAATTTAATGACAATAATTTTTTCCACAATTTGGCCAAATTAACCGAAAACTAATTTTTTTCTTTTTTTTAGTGATAAAATTTTTACAATTTCCCTTCTTTCATTTTTTTTTCTTTCTTTCCATCTTTCATTTTTTTTTTTTTTTTAAAACCTTGAAATTAATTTTAATTTAATAGCAATTTTTCTTTCATTATATCTTTTCTATACATTAATTATAGTAGTTAAAATTTTATTACTTTTATTTAAACCAAAATCGATACGACAAATAATTTTTTTTTTTCACAATTTAGCCGAATTAACCAATTCGATCGAAATTTGAGGGAAAAAAAGAGAATGTGGGGAGGGGGAAAGTGAATAGAGCAATGCACAAGCAATTTAAAGGACGATGCATATAGGAAACAATTGCTAAAAAGGAAAAGTAGGCGAATCGATAATTTCCGGCGTAGTAGTGTAACAACATTTGGGCGGAAAAAAAAATTGGTTTACCGAAAATGGTCGGGAAGTATGTCGTGTGTGGTATAAAAGAGAGAGAGAGAGAGAAAGAGAGAACCCAGGAGAGAAAAATAAAGAGCGAGAGAGAGAACCCAAGAGAGAAAAATAAAGAGCGAGAGAGAGAACCCAAGAGAGAAAAAAAAGAGCGAGAGAGAACCCAAGAGAGAAAAAAAGAGTGAGAGAGAGAGAGAAAAATAAAGAGCGAGAGAGAACCCAAGAGAGAAAAATAAAGAGCGAGAGAGAGAGAGAACCCATGAGAGAGAAAGATGGAACCCAAGAGAGAAAGAAAGATGGAGCGAGAGAGAAAAAGAAAAAGTGAGAAAGAGAGAGAGAGAGAGGACCATCGCTCTTCCAATGAGTGTCGAGAATGGAGGGGAAAACAAGTGTGGAGGAGGAGTGGTGGCACTGCCAACGAGAAATGCTCCTCGACCCCCCACCATTAGGCTCAACGATTTTCGGTGGGGGTAAGACTTTCTCCCAAGTTGTTGGAGAATGGGCTTTAAGTTGTTACCGCCCGCCACGCCTACGACACCCGCGCAAACATGGCCGCCATAGTTTGTTCGGGTTTCGCTTTGCGCCTCAAAACTTCTCTCATATCGTCGTCGTTGCTCCCAAAGAGAGTGAGAGAGAGAGAGAGAGCTTACTGCCTGCCATTCGCCTATATACTATGTATTCCCCAGCAGGATATAACACACGCCATTTGCGTAAACTCTCTCTCTCTCTCTCTCTCTCTCTATTACACACACTATATATATATATTTTTCTGCGTTGTTGCGAGCATGCCATCTAACTGCGTAGTGCGTGAAAAACATGAGTATATACTATATATAATACTAAAATCCATCTTTTCGGTCATTGGTAAAATAGAACGTAGAAAAAAAATTTTTCTTCCCTCCCCTTAGAGGGGAAAAATTGATCATCTTTCGATGTGTGTGTGTGTGTGTGGTCTCAATTTTGGAGAAAGGGAGAGTTTCATTGATTATTTTTTGGGAAAAAAAAAATTTTTGTCCCTCTTGCATTTAGAAAAATGTAATTGAATTTCGGGGCGGGACGAATGTATATAGGAGGAGTATATTTCGGATGGAACCCGGTCCCATAACTCAATTATTCTTATCGAATTATTATCGATATTTCATTATTCGTCGTCTTATTGAATTTATTTTTTCACTTTTGTTCACTATTTTTATATTTTCGAATTTCTATTTATTTATTAACAATATTTGGGATTATTTTCTCTTAAAAGAATATTTTATCAGCTTTTTTTTCTTTCAGACAATATTTTGTTGTAAACAATATTTTATTATCACTATTTTGTTTATTGACAGTATTTTATCATTATTTTGTTTATTAACAGTATTTTATTTTTGTTTATATAAACAGTATTTTATTTTTGTTTATATAAACAGTATTTTATTTTTGTTTATATAAACAGTATTTTATTTTTGTTTATATAAACAGTATTTTATTTTTGTTTTTATAAACAGTATTTTATATTTGTTTATAAACATTATTTTATTTTTGTCTATAAACCGTATTTTATTTTTGTTTCTTTATTACTAACAAAATCCCAATAACATTATCTTTTTATAAAAAATATTTTATTATCATTTTGTTTATTAGCCAGCATTTCATTCTTTCTTAATTTATTAATAACAAAATATCATTGACATTATCTATTTCTAAACAATATTCATTTCTAAGTTTATTATTTTCTAACTTATCTGTTCCCAGGTTTATTTCCTTTTAAATTAATTTTCAATTATTAATTAATAATTAATTTACTGTTTATTAATTTATTCGCTAGTGAATTTTTTTATTTTTAAATTAATTTTTTAGTCTTCTGTATAATTATATTTATTCCTGAGTTTTATTTTAAGTTTATCCCACATAAGTCATTTATAATTGAATTTATTTACCGAACTTATTAATTTATAATAATTTATTTATTATCATAAGTTTTAAAGGGGAAAAAAATTCAGCCTCAAAATGAGGCTGAAAGTAAAATATTTTTTTTAGTGCGTAAGTGTTTATTCTAAAATTTACTTATTATTTTTTTCATTTATTCTTTAATTTACTTATTTAAAAATTTCTTCGTTAAATTTATTTATTATTATGTTTTATTATTATTATTATTATTATTATTATAGAATTTGTTTATTATATTTATTTATGTAAATATTAATTTTTTCAACTTTTTATTAAATTTCCTAATTAAAATAACTATTAAAAGTTGATTGTAAAAATAAATTTCCAGCCAGTTTAATAAATTCCGTTATTTTTGCAAAATAAAAAAAATTTCTAGTTTGAATAATAATTTATTTAATTTTTATAATTTTAACGAAGAGAGAAAAGAATTATTGTAAACAAATTTCAAAAACAGATGAAATTTTTTTTTATGAATAGTATTTTATTAACATTTTGTTTATTAGCAGTGTTTTATTTCTATTTTATTACTAACATAATTCCAATAAATTATTTTTTTATCAACAAAATAAACAATATTTTATTATCATTATTTTGTTCATTAAAAATATTTTATTATCATTTTGTTTATCAGCAGTTGTTTTGTTTTTATTATTTAATTACTAACAAAATTTCCATATCATTGTCTTTTTGTAAACAAAATAAACAATGTTTTATTATCATTATTTTGTTCATTAAAAATATTTTATTATCAGTTTGTTTATTAGTTGGTATTTTATTTTTTCTTAATTTATTACTAACAAAATTTCATTAACATTATATTTTTATAAACAATATTTCAGTACCATTATTTTGTTTATTGGCCGAATTTTATTATTATTAGTTTAATACTAACAACATTTCATTATTATTATTATTATTATTGCTGAAAATATTTTATCATCGTTATTTTATTACTAAACATTACTTTATTATTATTTGTTTCGCTATTTTATTTTTATTTTAATAATTCTTTTTTAAATTTTCTTAAAAAATAATTTTGACAGTATTAATTATTTTGCAATTCAATTTCAGTTTTTGGCAGAATTTTAAATTGAGAAGAAAAACGTATTAAAACGTGGCAACGGTTTAAAACATTTTTTGTCTCAATTTGATTAAATAATTTTTTAAAATATTATTATTATTATTGACATTATTATTAAATTATTATTATTTTTATTGTTTCTATTTGTATATATTAATTACTAAATAATTAAATTCGTTGTTGTTGTTATTATTGAACTAAATATCAATATAATTAAACTAAAATAAAAATAAAGAAATAAATTAAATAAAAATCAACTTTTGAACTTTTTAATGAGAATAAACTATTAAATTAGATGACAAATATTTGTTCGTCATCTAATTTAATAGTTTTTACTCATTTTTAAATATCGATACAAGAATGACTTAATACAATAAAAATAATAAATAATTAATAATATTAAAATAAAAAAAAAAATAATTCTTCCTAAGGGAAGAATGAGGATAAATCTCATTAAAAAAAAATTAAAAAGTCAAAAAAAGACATTAATTCGCATTAACAAAATTCGAAAGCAATAAATTATTTCACTGTACACACGTTTTATTAACAAAAACCGCAATTGATATACATATACATAGATAAATGCTTAAGAGAGCCTCTCTCTCTCTCTCTCTCTCTCTCTCCCTCACTCTCGCAGAGCACACAATATGGTCTGCAGGAAATGTCATACTCTGGAGAGTTTAATCGAGTTTCCTAGGAACCACCACCGTTCTCTCAATTCGACCTGCATTTAACTTTTACACATAAATACAGAGTGAAATTGTTCGCTAGAAAGTCTAGAATAGACAATTTGCGATAGATTCCCTTTATACGTTGCTCTGGGATGTGTTGAATCGAACAATGGCCGGAGAGGAAACTTGAGCATAATTTGAATTTAATTACGAAAAAAAAGAAGAAGGGAAAAAAAAAATAATTTTCCTAGTCACATTAGTTCGACATGAGAATTAAGGAACAAAAAAAAAAGAGGGGTTGGGAGAAAAAAGAAGAAGAAGAAGTGAAAAGAAATTCAATTGAATATATAGCAGTGTCTAATTTTATTTCTATTAATTCCGCGGCGCGAGTCTAATTTATTCGCGATGAGTTAATTTTACAAAAATTGTCAATTCAATTTGAGAAATTTTACTCTTTATTCTTCATTCGATTATGGTAATGGTTTCTTCACAAACTTTTTCGTAATTTTTACTCTTTCATTGTTAATGTTATTTTGACCCCATTCTCTTAAATTATTATAAAATTATTATTTTATTTTTTCATTTTATTATAGTATAATTATAATTATTTTATTTTTTTATTTTATTATTATAAAATTAATATTTTATTTTTTTATTTTATTATTATTAGTAAAAAAACTTTACTCTTTTCTTTTATTAATTTATTTATTAAACTATTAACGGGATTTTATTTAATATATTTACACTGAAAAAAAAATTTATTTGATTCAAATAACCGATGATTTGTCTATAATCAAATAAATATTTACTTGAATCAAATAATTTTTATTTGAATCAATTAATTAGTATTTGCTTCAAATACTGAAATATTTGATTCAAATACAATTTATTTGATTATGGACAAATAATCGGTTATTTGAATCAAATAATTTTTTTTTCAGTGTAATTATTCTGTTCAATTTAATTATTATTATATTTATTTATTTTTCTTTAACTTATATATTCCCAGGTTTATTCCCCATTTAATGAATTTATAATAATTAATTAATTCATTTAATATTTATTAATTTATTCAGTTCACTAGTGAGTTTCATTATTATTAAATTTATTTTCTAGTCTTGTGCATAATTATTTATTCCTGAGTTTTATCCTAAGTTTATTTTACATAAGTCTTTTATGATTGAATTTATTTATCGATCATATTAATTTATAATTATAATAATAAAATAATAATAGTAATGATAATAAAATAATAATAGTAATAATAATAATAATTTATTTATTTATTATCATAATTTTTTGTTTCTAAGTATTTATTCTAAAATATCCTCATTTTTCTTCATTTATTATTTAATTTACCTATTTTTAAATTTCTTTTTTAAATTTGTTTACTATTCTAAAAATTTATTTAATTTATTTCTTAAACATTACATTTTTCCAACTTTTATTAAATTCCCAAATTAAAATTACTATTAGAAGTTGATTGTAAAAATAAAATTTCAAAGACAGTTTAGTTACGTTATTTATAAAAATAAAAAAAAATTCGCTTAAAATTTTTAATTTTGCTCAAAAAAGAAAAGAATAATTGTAAAATAAATTGAAAGAAAGATGAAAAATTTTTTTTAGTAATCGTAGAAATTTAAACTTTCATTTCAGATTGAGGTGTCTATACTCATCGACTCCGCCATTTTTACGCAAGTCGCATTTTCTCCGTTATTTATCACACACTGAAAATTTATATTTCTTTTCGTTAATAAAATTTAATTTCACATTTTATTTATTTTTTTCTCTAAATTGATTCGTTGAAAAAAAAATAGTTGTAATTATTTTTGTACCTTGTTTAGTGTAATTTAAGTCCAAATTTTAATTCTAGTTATTAATGAGTATTTTGGTTACAAAATAAATTTAATTTGTACAAATACAAAAAAAAATAATAATAATAACAGGAAAAAATAGTAATAAATAATTAATACTCAAAATATTTTTTTCTCCATGTAATTATTACTTTATCCTATAAATTTTTCATTCTCCCCACAATCCATTATTTTTTCCTTTTTTTAGCAAAATATTTATTTATTTTTTCCTAAATTATAAAACTAAATTTTTCAAAACATTAAATTTCGCACAAATACTTAACAATTTTATTGCATTAAAAAGAAACTCTAATTAAAAATTCCAAAATCCGGATCAAATTTTTTTCTTCAAAATTTTAATTTAATAAATGACAGGAAGAAGGTTTCGGGAAAGGAAAAAAAATCGCAGGTCGAGAGAGAGATATATATACTGAAACATTCCCATGGAATACGGGGGATGTACTGACAGAGGGGAGGGAGGAGGGGAGGTTTTCTATTGTACCAAAGGGAACCGTCGTCCTCGTCGAGGAGACAAAAAGAGAGCAAAAAAAAAAAAAAAAAATGAAAAGGGAAAAAAAAGAAGAAGCGAATGGCTGAAAAGATCTCGAGCCCTCCTAACCTCGAATTTACTCATCTAAACTCCTAAGTCTAAGGTCAGGTACCAGCTTCCCCATACGGGACTTTCTTTAGACTCTTCTTCACACGCTTTAACCCCATGCGATATTATATTATATTATATTATATTATAGACGACGATGGTGGCTCGCAGGTTTTTCAAGTGGGGTGAACAATTCCGGTTAATCTCAAAAAATTCACATATCATTTCATTTATTAATGACTCAATTTTGTTGTTTGAATTTTTTTAGCTTTACTAAAAGCTAATTAGAGAATTTTATTATAATTTTTGTTTTTTATTTTTTTATGGATAAAATTTAGTTGTAATTATTAGTATTTTTTCTAGTTTTTTTGTTTCTTTATTGATAAAATTAAATATTAATAGTATTTTTTCTATTAATTACTTTTTCTATTAATTAATTTTTCTATTAAAAGTATTTTTTCTACTTTTTATTCCTCTATTGCTTCAATTAAATAATTTAGTATTTTTTCTATTTTTATTCCTTCAGTGCGAAAAAATTAAATAATTAACATTAATTTCCCTATTCTTTTATGCTCCTTAATTGGAAAAATTAAATAATTTACTATTTTCTCTATTTTTATTCCATAAGTGACAAAAAAATTAAATAATTAACAGTATTTTTACTATTTTTTATTCCTTAATTGACAAAACTAAACAATTTATAGTATTTTTCTATTTTTATTCTCCTCCACAGTCAAAAAATTAAATAATTAACCGTAGCTTTCCTATTTCTTTATTCCTTAATTGACAAAATTAAATAATTTAGTATTGTTTCTGTCTTTATTCCTCCATTGACAAGAAATTAAATAATTAACAGTATTTTTCAATTTTGTTATTCCGTAATTAACAAAATTAAATAATTTAGTATTTTTTATTCCTTCATTGACAAAACTAAACAAAATTTTTTTGTTTCTATTTCCCAAAAGGGGAAAAAATAATTAAACGTTTATACTTTTCAATCATATTTCTTTATTTATAAATTATTTTACTAATTTTTAATTTTAACACTCTTTTTATCATTCTCCCTCGCTTATTTTTTTTATTTTAATTTTATTGAAAGAATAATTAATTAATTAATTTTATTTTATTAAAATAATGAAAAAAATGAAATAAAATGAAAGTAAATAAAAAATAATTAACTTGAGTTTCTTTTTTTTCCGTTCAATTGCCAAGTATTAAAGGGACAATTTTTCTAAGATAAAAATAGAAACTGGATTTTTGATTTTTTACTTTTTTTTTAACAGTTTAGTACATTTTTTTTATTACTTTAGTAATTAAGAGGGAATTTTAGTTAAAACAAATTAAAAATAGAAAATTTAAAATCAAAAGTGAAACAAGAATTGAAAATTTTAAATTAGAAATAAAAATTTAAAGAAGAAAATAAAAAATTGAAAGTGCAAATTTACAATAAAAAATCGAAAGTCAAAACTGAAATTCTGAATTAAAAATGAAAATCGAAAATAATAATTTAATATTAAAAATGCAATTTTAAAATAGAAAATCAAAAGTTAAAAATGAAACTTTAAAATTGAAAATGAAAATTTTAAATTTAAAATTAAAAATATAAATTCAAAATTAAAAATATAAATTCAAAATTGAAAACAACTCCGACAACTTTAAGAAGAAAAAATAATCTGCAGATTATATTGAGAGAGGAATTTCCGAAATCTCTTCTGCGAATAATTTGTATCGATTGGCTCAATTTTTTTCGACCAGGTGCGTGTGGGAAAGAGAGAAAAAGTACATATTATATATGACATTAAAAGAGAGAGGGAGAGAGAAAATCTGACGGTATTTGTTAACGCATCTGTCATGCCGGCACGACCCATTAATCTGCTTTAATGCGGCGTTATGCTGTATTATGCAACGAAAATGCATGGACCGTATCGAAAATATGTAGGACGATATGGAAAGGACAACTAATATGTTCGGGACCGATGATCGATTGCAAATCGAAAGGGAAACAAATATAAATGAATTATACGAAAAATAATGATAATGATGATGATCATCAGACGCCGAAGACAAAGAAAAAAAAGATATGCTGAGATCTTGTTTCTAAATTTTTTCTTTTCCCCAAATTCACAATAAATGAAAATAATTAATTTTTAATTATTCACTTCTTGTGAAAAATTGTTTATTATTATTTATTATTATTTATATTATTATGTTTGAATTAAGTGGTGGAAATTTTTATTCTTGTAAATTAATTAAAAAAAAGAGAGTAAAACTTGAATTTGCGAAATTTACTGTAATTTAAAAGTAAAAAATAAAATATTTAATTGGAAAATTTTACTGATTCGAAAGCAGAAAGTAAAATTCAACATTTAAATTTGCAGATTTTATATATTCAAAAGCAAAAAGTAAAATTCGGTATTAGAATTCGTAAATTTTACTTACTTAAAACCAAAAAGTAAAATTTTCAATTAGAAGTTTTACTAATTCGAAAGCAAAAAGTAAAATTTCAAATTAGAAATCTCCAATTTTATTTCTTGCTTTTGATTTACTAAAATTTACCAATTCAAATGTTATATTTTACTTTTTGCTCTCGAATAAAGTAAAGTTTGCAAGTTTTACTTATTTAAAAGCAAAAAATAAAAAATTCGGAATTAGAAAATTTTACTAATTCAAAAACGAAAAAAAAAATTACGCATTTGAATTCGTAAATTTTACTAATTCGAAAGAAAAAAGCAAAAATGTAAAATTCAAATTTCAAATTAGTAAATTTTATTAATTCAAAAACAAAGAGTAAAACTTGAATTAATAAAATTAAATTTAAAAGCAAAAAATGTAATTTTGAAATGAAAAGTTTTACTAATTCAAAAGCGAAAAGTAAAATTCCATATTTGAATTCGTAAATTTCACTTATTTAAGACCAAAAAGTAAAATTTTGAATTAGTAATTTTTCCAAATCAAAAGCAAAAAGTAAAATTTGAAATTTGAATTCGCAAATTTCTTGCTTTTGTATTTAGTAAAATTTGCAAATAACAAAGTTAAATTTTACTTTTTGTTTTCGAATTAGTAAAATATTCTAAATCAAAATTATATTTTTTGCTTTTAAATTGGAAAATTTTATTAATTCAAGTTTAAATCTTCGACTTGTTTTGAATTAATAAAATTGACTAATTTAAATTTCGAATTTTACTTTCTTTTTTCGAATTCGTAAAATTTCCGAATTCAAATTTCGAATTTTACCTTTTTTGTTTTTGATTCAGTAAAATTTTCTTATTCAAAATTATATTTTTGGCTTTTAAATTAGAAAATTTTATTAAATCAAGTTTTACCCTTCGACTCGTTTTGAATTAATAAAATTGACTAATTTAAAATTTTAATTTTACTTTTTACATTTGACTTTGTAAAATTTCTGAATTCAAATTCCGAATTTTACCTTTTTGTTTTTGATTTAGTAAAATTTGCGAATTAAAATTTCAACATTTTCTAATTTAAAAGCAAAAAGTAGCATTTGCGATTTGAACTCAGAAATTTTATTATAATTCGAAAAGGGAGAAAAATTCGAAATTTTCACTTAATAAATTTGACTAATTCAAAAGCAAAATGTAAAATTCGAAATTTGACTAAGAAAAAGAATTTATTTTTCCTAACGCGACTTAAGTTATTTATCATATCCCTCATCGCAATCTCGAGAGAAAATAGAGACGCGGGAGATTCCTCTCTTCCTCGGAAGTATATTGAGGAGGAAAACCTTTTAGTCCCCACGAGAATACAATATCGTTCGACAAAGATCTTTCCGCTAAACTTTAGGTATATATATATTGTAATTGTGTAAATGCGTCATGTCAGTCAAATTTTTTTCAAAATGTGCATTTTTGTTTCTTTTTTTTTTTTTTGTTTAACAGGTAAAAGCCTGACAAAGTCAACATATTTAACGGATGGAAAATTAAATATACATGAATTTTTCATAGGGAACAAGAAAAACAGGTATACAATGTGCAGTTAGCCTTGAAAAATCACGAAAATTTTACTCTGGCACTATATATATATATATTTTTCAAAAATGTCCGGAAGATGAATGACAGTGTTTTTGTCTCTGAAAAATATGAAGTTTTAGAAAGTATGTACTTTTTAAGTGAAGAGGAGCTTTAAAGGTTGCTTTAATGTAGGTTTTGTCTCTCTCGCATTTTCTGTCTTTCTTTTGGTGTTGTAAAATTTTGTCTTTCATACTCGCAATGAATTCGCAAAAAAATAATAATAAAAATGAAAATAAGAATTAAATTTTTTTCTATTTTCTATATTTCTCCGTTTCTCTTTTTTTTCTACATTTTTCTATTTTTCTACATTTCTCTATTTCGTCTATTTTTCTACATTTTATATTTTCTCTATTTTGACTCTTTTCTATATTTTTCTATTTTCTACAATTCGTCTATTTTTTGTATTTTCAATTTTCTATATTTCTCTATTTTCTATGTCTCTATTTTTCTAAATTTTTCTATTTCCTATATTTCTCTATTTTGTTTTATCTCCATTTTTATAATTTTTACATTTTGTCTATTTTTTTTTCTATTTTTCTATATTTCTCTATTTTTTCCAATATTTATCTACTTTCTATATTTATCAATTTTTTTCTACATTTTTCTATTTTCTATATTTCTCTAATTTGTCTTTTTTTCTATATTTTCCTATTTTCTACATATTCAACCTTCTTTTTCTACATACTTCTCCATTTTTTTTAAAAAAACTTTTAAGGAAATTTTCAATTTTTTCAAACTTTTAAATAATCTTGAAATTTTTACAATTTTTTAAAAGTTTTTTTAAAATTATTTTTCTTTTAACTTGTGCTAATATTATTTATTAACATTTAAAATAGTTTTTTTTTCTATTTTAACGTTGCGAAAAATGAATTTTTTGTCTTACCAAAAGTTGAGGGAAAAATTTGTATTTGATTGTAAGTGCTTTGACGGAAACTCACCTGTAACAAACAAAAAAAGAACAATACGTTAGTTTTCGTAATAATTATAAAAATATAATAATAATAAAAATTATAATAATAATAATAATTACAATAATAATAATAATAATAATAATAATAATATATAATTATAATATAATAATATTCAAATACAAATATTCTATTAATTAAAAAGACAAAAAGTCCACGAAAACTACTCAAATAAATTAGTAAAATTCCCCCTCTACCCCCCTTTAAATTCATTCACTTTTCTCCCTCCTCCCCAAGCCAAAAAAAAATTTCCAATTTCTCTGAATATTTTTCAGTCCTCCCAAAAAAAAAAAAAAAAATCTCAGTGTTTTAAAAAAGAAGATCACAGATAGAAAAAGAAAAATGAAGAAGACGAAAAATAAGAAAAGGATTGAAAGGGCTCAAGAGAGAGAGAGAGAGAGAGAGAGAGAGAGAAGAGGAAGTGAGAAAAAAGAGCACGAGGAATGGGCCGACCGACTATATAGGAGGTGGTGAAGTGAGAGAGGAGGGAAGCGTCTGGTAGCGAGTAGTCTCCGGTGCCATGAAGGGACTCTCGAGAGGAAGGAATGTTGTTGTTGTGTCGGGAGGCAGTTGCACCGGGGCAAGTTGTTGGGGGGGTTGGGACACGTCAAGGGCGAGGGAGGGGGGGGGGGGTGGGCAAAGTCAATGCACCGCAGGGGAATGCAATGCAATGCAATGCTGTGCGCCGCGCCACGCCGGACGATCATCAATTCCGTCGTTCCCGTGTGAGGGGAAGTGACCTTCCCCTCCCCCCCCAAAAAAAAACAACCGCAGGCAGAAGAAAATCAACTTCAAAAGCACTTCCAAGTGCATTTGCCAATTGTCGCATTTAAATTATTATTCGAAAAATTGTCCAATATAGTGTTTACTATTCCCCTCCCAAAAAAAATACGATTACTAATTCCCTTTAGGAAAAAATGTAACAAGTAGTGAGGGAAATTAAGGAAAGTAATTTATATTTTTTTTTTGTCGAAAAGAAGAAATTATTGAGAAATTAAGGGCCCCCCGTGGCGCTGAAACGCAGGCCCCTGGTCGCATGGTGGGGGGGGAGGTTATACTTCCCCTCACGGCAGCGAATCGATGACTGCGTTTGGAAGTGCATTCTACCGTACTATATATGACTATAAGTATAATGTCTATAGTTTCACGTTTATATAAGTGTACTACTATGCAAAAAATTTGAAAACCCTTGTTCGCATAACTCAACAGAAAAAAGAGCGAAAAGAAAAGAAATATTCGACTAAAAAAATAAATAAATAATAATAAGAAAACTACACTGAAAAAAAAATTTATTTGATTCAAATAACCGATTATTTGACTATTATCAAATAAATATTTACTTGAATCAAATTAAATTTTTATTTGAATCAAATAAATTGTATTTGAATCAAATATTTCAGTATTTGAAGCAAATATTATTTAATTGATTCAAATAAAAATTATTTGATTCAAGTAAATATTTAATTGATTCAAATAAAAATTATTTGATTCAAGTAAATATTTATTTGATAATAGTCAAATAATCGGTTATTTGAATCAAAGAAATTTTTTTTTTCAGTGTAGTATTTCATTAAAATATTCACTTAATTGAAGGGAAAAATTCTCTAAATGTGAATTAGTATGAAAAGTCTCGTATAAAATAGCGAAAAGTCGTCGACTTAAAATAAATTTAGAATTTATAGTAATAATTTTACTAGCAATTAGTGACAGTTTTCCCTAAATTTAAATTCGTTAAAAAAATAATTGATTTAGAAGCAAAAAGTTAGTCACCAATTGAAATGTGAATATTTCCACTGAGAATTAGTTAAAAATGACTGATTATCAGTTGAAAATGACTAATTTTCAGTTAAAAATTACTGATTATGAGTTCAAAATAAATGTTTCGGTAAATTTTTTTTTTCTTGGCTGTCCAAAGTGTGATTTACTATTTTCGAAGTAAAATTTACTATTCTTCCAATTTCTAGTGTAATTTTACTAATTTTTATGGAATTTACTTTTTTTCTGTATAATTTAGTATTTTTAGAGTAAATTTTACTATTTTCATTGTAAATTTACTATTTTGGAAGTAATTTTCACTATTTTCAAGGTGAATATTTTATTTGGAACTTTGTACTATTTGGAGTAATTTTTATTTATTTCAAAGTTTTTTTTTTCTACTATTTTCAGTAATTTTCATAATTTTTGAACATTTTTCCTATTACTGGAGAAAATTTTTTACTATTTTCAAAGGTAATTTTGTTCTATTTTTGGAGTGAATTTATAAATTCGCACATTGTAAATTTTTACTATTTGTGTAATTTTTATTAATTTTTCAACTTCTTTCTGTTTTCAGTAATTTATATTATTCTTGAACATTTTTACTATTTTAAAATTAATATTTTTATTCCTAGAGTAAATATTTTACTATCATGATTTTTTACTATTTGGAGTAATTTTTATTAATTTAACATTTTTTTCTACTATTTAGAGTAGTTTTAATTAATTTTGAAATTTTTTTTTTATTTTTAGAGCGACTTTTACAATTTTTAAAGAAAATTTTTACTATTTTTGGAGTAACTTTATTACTTTCGGAGTAAACTTTTACTATTTAGTGCAATTTTCATTCATTTTTAAGTTTTTAACTATTTTGAGTAATTTTCCTTATTTTTTAGCATTTTTACTATTTTTAATGTAAGTTTTACTGTTTTAAGAGTAGAAATATTTTACCTTCAATATTTTTTTACTATTTAGAGTAAAATATCAAAATATCTTTTTTTTTCAAAACAATTTTTACTGTTTCAAGAAAATTTTTCTTATTGTCCGTGAAATTTTTACTATTTTTGCAGTAACTTTAATATTTTTTGCGAAGTAAATTTTTTACTATTTGGTACAATTTATTTATTTGTATACTATTAAATTTGTTTTGTTTACTATTTTTATTTATTTGTTTTTTTACCATTTTCATTTGTTTTTTTTTTTACTATTTTTATTCGTTTTTCACTACCACATTCGCTAAATTCTCGCTATTCGCGACTTTTTATTGTCGAAGTCTTTTAAAAAGTGAAATAAGCAAAAAAAAAGAAAGAAAAAAAGAAGAGAATTACATCTCCTATTAGTTGCTTGGGCAAGCTTGCGTATTTACGTTAGGCCCGTTAGGAGCAGATCGATAAGGGCTTCTGGTTGTCTGCTGTAAAAAGACATAAAAAAAACAAGTCTTCAAATTGAGTTTAAGTCTTTCAAGCTCGTCTTATTACACCTTTTTCCCGCTGTCTTGTATATTCAAAAAGAAAATTAATTCAAAAACACTTTTCCCCTGGTTACAATAAAAAACATAAAAATACAAAAAATCACAAGAAATTACAGAAAAAAATACAAAAAATCACAAGAAATTACAGAAAAATTACGAAAAATGATTAAAAAATTCAAAAAAAAAAGTAATTAAAATCAAATATATACAATAAAATACAGAATAAATAAAGGGTTGAGAAATATTTTAAGGTTAAAGAAAATATTTTTATTGGTAATTTCTCTTTGACTCTCAAATTAAGAAAAACGTTAAAATTCCCTTCCTTCGAGATTTATATATTCACCCTTCGAATCATATTTCCGGAAATGTTGCATTTCTATAATGTGTGCCATGAAGCGAGGCAAAAGCTCAGTTCAACTCGACTTGTGGTGCATTATAGTTTCCAAGAAGCGATAGTATAGTCGTATAATGCATATAGTAGTGAACCATCTGCAACGCAGTTTTGCTCACGCGACTCATTTCCTTTAGTAACTTTGTTTTCTGCGAGAATTTTTTTTTTCTAATGAAAAAGACACGTGAACACTGTGTTGTTGTAGGCCTTTCTTATTATATTATTATTGTTCCACAAACAATCATTTTGCATTGCATTTTACTGTTAATTTTACTATTGTATTTTACTATTAATTTTCCTATTTATTTCACCATTCATTTTACTATTGTATTTTACTATTAATTTTACTATTGTATCTAACCGTGTAATTCTACTATTTATACATATATATATAGCGTTTTTTACAATTTGCATTTAATTTTTTTTATTAGAAAAAAAACTACAACTGCTCAAATCTGAAAATAGTTAAAAATAACAAACTACAATATAAATATAACAATAAATTATTAAATTAGCAAAGTGTAAACAAATTGTTAAATTAATAAAGTAATTGAATTATTAAGTTACTTAGTATAATGAAATTTAAAAGTTGATAAATAAAATTACTAAAGGAACTAAAGGAACTAAATTATTAAATCATTAAATTAATTAAGTAATTGAATTATCAAGTGATTAAGTAATTAAATTTATTAAATAATAAAGCAATTAAATTATAAAATTTATAAAATAATAAAGCAATTAAATTACTAAATTTATAAAATTTATAAAATAAATAAAGCGATTAAATTATAAAATGTTTAAATTAATAAAGTATAAGTAAATTAATATATTATACAACACAATTAAACATTTTCTGATAAGTAGTTGTTGAGAATGGTATAATTAAAAAAAATTTATGATTTTCAAGAATGATAGACAGAAATAAATTCGTATGTTTTTTTTTCAAAAAAGAAAGTAAACACCGTGGGAAAAAAGTGATTGCAGAATTTATTCAAGGCCACCACGTGGTTGGCGTGTATTCAATTAATAATTACTTGTGCACTAATTTTTTCAGTCAAAATAGAACTTAATTTGCTAATTTAATTAATGTCGATTAATTTTTCAATTTGATGATTCATTTAATTTTCTAACTTCGTTATTCTATTCATTTTCGAATTTTACTATTCTATTAATTTTCGAATTTCATTAGTGTATTAATTTTCGAATTTCATTACTGTGTTAATTTTCGAATTTAATTATTCTATTTAATTAATTTATTCTATTGATTTATTTCTATTCTAATTTTAGTATTTTAATTTAATTACTCTATTAACTTTTGGATTTCATTGTTCGATTAATTTTCTAATTTAATTATTCTATCAATTTTCTAATTTCATTACTCTATTAATTTTCCAATTTAATTACTCTACTAATTTTCTAATTTAATTGCTCAAACGCTAATTTTGAACTAGCTGAAAAGTGTAAAAATTACTGGAAAAAAAAATGAAAAGACAAAAAAAAGACAAAAAATTGTACAAAAAAAACGTAGTGTTTACTCTAAAAATAGTAAATTACCTGCGCGGAAAATGGTGAAATTTACTCCGAAAATAAGAAAGTTTGCGAGAAAGAGTAAAGTTTGCTTCAAAAATAATAAAATTCCAATGAAAATGGTGAAAACAATAAAATTCCAATGAAAATGGTGAAAATAAATAAAATTCCAATGAAAATGGTGAAAATAACAAAATTCCAATGAAAATGGTAAAAACAATAAAATTACAAAGAAAATAGTAAAAATAATAATAAAATTCCAATGAAAATGGTAAAAACAATAAAATTACAAAGAAAATAGTAAAAATAATAATAAAATTCCAATAAAAATAGTAAAAACAATAAAATTATAATAAAACTACACTGAAAAAAAAAATTTCTTTGATTCAAATAACCGATTATTAGACTATTATCAAATAAATATTTACTTGAATCAAATAATTTTTATTTGCATCAAATAAATTGTATTTGAATCAAATATTTCAACATATTTGAAGCAAATACAATTTATTTGATGCCGATTATTAGACTATTATCAAATAAATATTTACTTGAATCAAATAATTTTTATTTGCATCAAATAAATTGTATTTGAATCAAATATTTCAACATATTTGAAGCAAATACAATTTATTTGATGCAAATAAAAATTATTTGATTCAAGTAAATATTTATTTGATAATAGTCTAATAATCGGTTATTTGAATCAAAGAAATTTTTTTTTCAGTGTAGTAAAAATAAAAAAACCTAACAAATAATACTGAATAATATTATTTTGGCAATAAATTTTAGTGAAAACTACATCGAATGCAGCAAAAAAATTTACTCGACCGTAAATACTAAAACTTGCCCTTTGCAAAAATGATCAAGAATTTAAGAATTTACTTTAAAAAAACGTCTCCGAAAACTTATAGTCATTACTCATCAAGCGAAAAATTTCTCCAAATCCAAATTCAAAAGAGAAATGAGTGCAAAAATATTTTTAAATACCAAAAAGAGAAGAAAAAAAATTCCCGATTCCCGTTGGTGACTAATACAAAATTCCCTAAAGAGAAAGAGAAAAAGAGAGAGAGAAAGAGAAAAAAGAGAGATAGAAAGAGAAAAAGAGAGAAAAATAAAGAGAGAGAGAGAGAAATAGAAAGAGAGGGAAAAGGCTTGTTGAAAAAAGCAAAAATACGCTCACTTGAAATAAAGACCGTCTTAGACTGACGAGATAAAAATAAAAATAATAAAAACAAGGAGTAAAAGGGCGAGAGAGGTGCTTTGAGGGGCAAAGAGGGGGGATTGGAAATGAAAGAGAGTAAAAGCGACGTTGTTACTACGCCTTAGCATTCACACACTAGGATGCACGTCGGCCTGCCACGAGAGCGTGTGGTCGTCGTCGTCGTCGTCGTCGTTTGCAGTTCAGTCACTCGGCCGTTCGCACTGGCGCGCTCGCTTTCATATTATAAGTTTGTGAAAAGTACTCACACACACACACACATAAATAAATACAGACGCGAAAAATTTATATACAAGTAGGCGCGCCACACACACACAGCAAGTTTTCGCAATCGAAAGCCTTCGGCCTCATTCCTTCTCCCTCTCCTACCATCCAACACAAACACACTCACTCACTCGCGTTTGTAAGAAGAGAAGCCCGGATGAATATTGCATGTATGGGTTTCTTCTTGTGTGAGCCAAAGTCCGCGTGGTGTTGAACAGCGTGAGTAGCGTGTGTACTCGCGAGGCGCGATGCGCATGCGCTCTACTCTTCAAACGCGACACTGAATGAAGCCCCCACTCCTATATTCTCTCTTCATTTTGCCACCGGCTCCAGACACTCGTCGGCCACAGTTACACGATGTGAAACAAGGGCCGCAGATGCGAATTTTATCGCCGAGTTTTCTCTCTCTCTCTCTCTCTCTCTATATATATATATATAAAATGTTTTCAGGAGAAGAAAAAAAAAAATAACTGAATCGAAAATAAAACTAGGTTACTCTAAAATGGAAGTAACGATTTTTCCAGTGGGATTGCAATTTTAATTTTCCAAAGTAAATTCAATTTTATGCTCTCTACATTTTAGTTGATAAAAATATTTGAGAATTTGAATAATTAATTACTGGGGAATTAGTAAATTTTACTACTAAACAGTCATTTATACCACTTTTTGCTTTCGAAAAGCTAATTTTATTTCATTGTCAATTTTATTATTATATTAGCTAAAATTACTATTTCTAAGTAAAATATACCGTTTCTTAGAAAAAATTATTATTTTGCAGTAGAAATTCCTATTTTTAAGTAAACATTACTATTTTTTTAGTAGAAATTACTATTTATACGTAAAAATAAATATTTTTTTTTAGTAAAAATTACTATTACTTGGCAAAAATAATTATTTCGTAGTAAAATACATAAAAATTAAAACAAATGACTAAAAATAACTATTTCTTGGTAAAAATTATTATTTTATAGTAAAATATCTTAAAATTAAAACAAATGACTAAAATAACTATTTTTGGTAAAAATTATTATTTTATAGTAAAATATCTTAAAATTAAAACAAATGACTGAAATAACTATTTTTGGTAAAAATAGCAATTCAAAGTAAAAATTACTATTCCGTAGTAAAAATTATTATTTTGTAGTAGAAATTCCTATTTTTAAATAAAAATTACTATTCCTTAGTAAAAATGACAATTTAATAGTAAAAATGTCTATTTCAACGTATAAAATAACCATTTTTTTAAAAGTAAAACTTAGTATTTTTTAGTTGAATTTAAGTATTTCTATGATTTTGAAGAATATTTTACTAAAATGATTTTAAGAGAAGGAAAAATTTAACTTGAAAATAGTAAAAATTATTCCAAAAATAGTTGTAAAAAAACTTCGAATTATTACAAAAAAATATTAATGAAAATTATCCTAAATAGTAAAAGTTCGAAAACAAAAAATTTACTTTTAAAATAGTAAAAATTACTTTAAAAATAATCAAAATTACTTTAAATACTGAAAATTACTCCAAATATTTGAAAACATTAAAATTAATGAAAATTATACTCCAAATAGTAAAAAAAAAATTGAAGGTAGAATATTTTTACTCTTAAAACAGTAAAACTTACTTTAAAAATAGTAAAAATGCTAAAAAAAAAGTAAGGACATTTACTCAAAATAGTTAAAAACTTAAAAATGAATGAATAGTAAAAATTACTTCAAAAATATAAGAAATTTTCTTATAAAATTGTAAAAATTGCTCTAAAATAAAAAAAAAATGTTCAAACTTAATTAAAACTATACTCTAAATAGTAGAAAAAGTTTCAAAATTAATTAAAATTACTCCAAATAGTAAAAATCATGATAGTAAAATATTTACTCTAGAAATACAAAAAATTAATTTTAAAATAGTAAAAATATATTCAAGAATAATAAAAATTACTGAATTTAGAAACAAGCTGAAAAATTAATAAAAATTACACCAAGTAGTAAAAATTTACTTGTAAAGTAATAAATTCACTCTAAAAATAAAACAAAATTACCTTTGAAAATAGTAAAAATGTTCTTCAGAAATAGGAAAAATGTTTAAAATTTATGAAAAAAAATGTAGAAAGTAAAAAAGAACTTCGAAATTAATGCAAATTACTCCAAATAGTAAAAAGTACGAAATAAAATATTTACTTTGAAAATAGTGAAAATTACTTTGAAAATAGTAAATTTACAATGAAAATAGTAAAAAAAATTCTTTAAAAATAGTTGAAAATATTAAAAAATAATGAAAATTATTAAAAATGGTAAAAAAAAACCTTTGAAAATTTAATGAAAATTACACCAAATAGTCGGAAGTAACAAAGTCACTGCAGAAATAGTAAAAATTACTTTAAAAATAATATTCTTAGTATTGAAGTATTTTTTACAATTAACACTATTTTCAATGTAATTTTAATAATTCAATTATTATTATAAACATTTACATCAAAAATAGTGAAAATTGCTCGAAAAATTAACAAAAATATAAAAATAAATAATAAATAATAAAAATTACTCCAAAATAGTAACAATTTACTTCGGGACCAAAAAAAAAAAAAAAAATAATAAAAACCGCCGTTTACGAATTTCAAAAAACTGTCACAATTGTCATTCTTTTCGGACCAACTATATTCTCGATATATTGAGTTGTTATCAGGGAATGTAAAGCCAGCTGCCACTGAATCTTTTCAATATCAATAGAACATAGGTGGCTGGGTTTGGGTCGGTGGGTGACACATTTTGCCTATGGTGGCAACGCTCTCCTATGGGAGAGAAAAAGAGAGAGAGAGACAGAGAGAAATCGAAAAAAGAGACAGAGGGAAAGAAAAATAGAGAGAGAGAAAGAAAAAAAGGGAGAAAATACTGGAGAGAGAGAGAGAGAAAATAAGAGATAGAAAAAAGAAGAGAGAGAGAGAGAGAGAGAGAGAAAATAGAAGAGAGAGTGAGAGAGAGGGAGAGAAGTAGTGTTGATATTGATTTGCGAAACGAAAGGCACCCCTTGAGAGCAGAGCCACCCTTCACGGGAGAGAGAATACGAGGCCTGTTTTCTCTCTTCTCTCTCTCTCTCTTCTTCACCAGGATGTCTAGTAGTACTCTAGCAATATAAAATTCCCGGGGTTTTCCCGTTTTTTTCCCCTGTATGTAAATTATTTTTTCTCAGAAACTTTAGCATCAAAATAGTACTTTTTTCCGTTACAAAAAAATAACAGTTACGTCAGATAAAATTTTTTTCCAAATCGTAAACAAAAATAAAACAAGAAACAAAAGTTGGTCAATTTTTAAATATAGTTACTTTTTTTTTAATTAACGAAATTACAAATAACTGTTGTTATTTCCTAACTCTCGGTACAAAGCAGTTAAAAAAATCAGAGTTTTCCTCCTAATTTTGCAAACCGACTTGAAAACAAAAAGTAAAAATAGAAAAAGACGATAATTTCGATTTTAAGAACAAGTTTTAGAACAATATTCAGAAGAATTTTTAGAACAATATTCAGAAGAATTTTTAGAACAAGTTTCAGAACTATTTTCAGAACAATTTTTAGAACAAGTTTCAGAACAAGTTTCAGAACAATTTTTAGAACAAGTTTTAGAACTATTTTCAGAACAATATTTAGAACAAGTTTTAGAACTATTTTCAGAATAATTTTCAGAACAATTTTTAGAACAAGTTTTAGAACAATATTCAGAACAAATTTTTAGAACAATTTTCATGATCCCCAAGTTTTGAACGTTCAAATGAACGAAATATTTTTTATTGAAGATATTTCCATAGATTACTAATCAGAAAAAATTTTAAAAACCAAAATTATACGTTTACAAACTCGCAGTAATTAATTTTTACCGAAAATGACGAAAAATAATTGCAATAAAAATATAATTTTCAGAAGAAATAAATAAATTTCGTTCATTTAAACGTTAAAAACTTGAGGATCTTCAATTTTCAGAACAATTTCTAAAACAACTTTTAGTGATTTATCAATATTGCTTAAACAAATAGTGCAAACACGCGTGGATTCTGTGCGAATAATTAAGGGACCGAATCTCTCTCCCCCCCCCTCCCCTCCAGTGGTACTATCTTCGCTCCGGAATTGCGTGGTGGGGGAAGGTTACTTCCCCTCACGGAACGCAATCGATGACTGCCCACCGCCGCACCCCATCGGCCACAGGGAGAGAAGGTTGCATCCTTTGGGTGGGTCAGGGCCAGAGAAACAGAGGGAGAGTTCGTTAAACTGAAGGTCCCTGCACCCTGCAAAACTCGTCTCTCTCTCTTTCTCTCTCTCTCTCACTCACTCACTCACTCTCTTTGCACTAACCAACAACGTGAGATCGAATTCCGCCGGACGATGTGCTGCTGCTGCTGCTGCAAACATATATACACACAAGAGATGCGGGATTGTCATGTGTGCGTAAATACACACACACGCATATATATACATCGGCGAGAATAAAATACAATATCCATCCCAGACCGAAACCAGAGAGGAGAGAGAGAGAGAGCCTAAATACGAAAAAGAAGATCAAATATTAAAGAAAACAGAATAAGGGAGCAAAAAAAAAAGGAAAAAATTTACCTGTAAACAATTTCTCTCCTATATACACACAGGAGAGAAATTTTTATAAATGGGTATGAAAATTATTCCTTAATTATAATAATAATAATAAAAATAATAACGCTAATAATAATAATAATAATAATAATAATAATAATAACGCTAATAATAATAATAAAAATAATAACGCTAATAATAATAATAATAATAACGCTAATAATAATAATAAAAATAATAACGCTAATAATAATAATAATACATTGAAAAAAATTTTCTTTGATTCAACAGTGAGAAAAATTATATTTAATTCAAACATAAGTAAGTAGTCAACAAAAAATATATTTGAATTAAGCATATTTTATAATTGAATTAAATATAATTTTTATTGGATCAAATTTATTGTGCCCTCTAAATTTGAATTATTAAAAATCATTACTAATTTGAATTAGTGACTGACTTTTTGCTGTTGAATTAGTAAATTTTACTAATAAATAGTTATTTCTACTAATTTTTTAAAAGTAAAATTAACTAATTCAAAAGCAAAAAGTCAGTCACTATAATTCAAATTAGTAAACATTTTTACAAATTCAAAATTTAGAAAGCATAATAAATTTGTTTGCTTTTGAATAGGTAAATTTTACTAATAAACAGTTATTTCTATTAATTTAATTAGTAAAATTTACGAATTCAAAAGCAAAAAGTCTGTCACTAATTCAAATTAATAAAGTAAATAATAATTGAATTAGTAAAAATCTTTACTAATTTGAATTAGTGACTGACTTTTTGCTTTTGAATTAGTAAATTTTACTAATAAATAGTTATTTCTACTAATTTTTTTTTAAAGTAAAATTAACTAATTCAAAAGCAAAAAGTCAGTCACTATAATTCAAATTAGTAAACATTTTTACAAATTCAAAATTTAGAAAGCATAATAAATTTGTTTGCTTTTGAATTAGTAAATTTTACTAATAAATAGTTATTTCTAATAATTTAATTAGTAAAATTTACGAATTCAAAAGCAAAAAGTCTGTCACTAATTCAAATTAATAAAGTAAATAATAATTGAATTATTAAAAATCATTACTAATTTGAATTAGTGACTGACTTTTTGCTGTTGAATTAGTAAATTTTACTAATAAATAGTTATTTCTACTAATTTTTTTTTAAAGTAAAATTAACTAATTCAAAAGCAAAAAGTCAGTCACTATAATTCAAATTAGTAAACATTTTTACAAATTCAAAATTTAGAAAGCATAATAAATTTGTTTGCTTTTGAATTAGTAAATTTTACTAATAAATAGTTATTTCTAATAATTTAATTAGTAAAATTTACGAATTCAAAAGCAAAAAGTCTGTCACTAATTCAAATTAATAAAGTAAATAATAATTGAATTAGTAAAAATCTTTACTAATTTGAATTAGTGACTGACTTTTTGCTGTTGAATTAGTAAATTTTACTAATAAATAGTTATTTCTACTAATTTTTTTTTAAAGTAAAATAAACTAATTCAAAAGCAAAAAGTCAGTCACTATAATTCAAATTAGTAAACATTTTTACAAATTCAAAATTTAGAAAGCACAATAAATTTGTTTGCTTTTGAATTAGTAAATTTTACTAATAAATAGTTATTTCTATTAATTTAATTAGTAAAATTTACGAATTCAAAAGCAAAAAGTCTGTCACTAATTCAAATTAATAAAGTAAATAATAATTGAATTAGTAAAAATCTTTTACTAATTTGAATTAGTGACCGACATTTTGCTTTTGAATTACTAAATTTTACTAACAAATAGTCATTTCTACTAATTTATTAATCTTACTAATTCATAAGCAAAAAAAGTCAGTCACTAATTCAAAATTAATAAAGTACCTAAATAATTATGAATTATTAAAACTCTTTACTAATTCGAATTAGTGACAGACTTTTTGCTTTTAAATTAGTAAACTTAACTAATAAATATTTATTTCTACAAATTTATTTAAAATAATTTACGAATTCAAAAGCAAAAATTCTGTCACTAATTCAAATTAGTAAAAGATTTTTACTAATTTAAATTTAGAGAGTGTATGAAATTAAAATTATTATGTTTAATTCAAAGATAATTTTTGGTTTACCGTGTAAAGATGTTTGATTCAAATATATTGTTTTCGCTGTGAAAAAGCCGAATATTTAACTATTATCAAATAAATATTTACTCGAATCAAATAATTTTTATTTGAATCAATTAAATAATATTTGCTTCAAGTACTGAAATATTCGACTCAAATCCAATTGATTCGATTCAAGTAAATATTTATTTGGTAATAGTCAAATAATCGGTTATTTGAATCAAATCAATTTTTTTGTGTGTACTAATAGTAATAATAATAATAATTAATTTATAGTAACAAATTAATTAAATTAAAAATTAAGTATGACAAAAGAAAAAAAAGGCGGGGGCGATTTTGATAAGTAGTGAAAAAAATTATTATAAATATTATTATTATTTATTATTATTATTATTATTACTACTATTACGATTATATTTTTATTATTATTATTATTAGTATAACAATTATAATTTTCATTATTATTATTATTATTATTATTACTATTCTACTGCTATAATTCTTTTTAAACATATTTTCCCCACCAAAAAAAAAAGAATATCAAACCCCACAGCACGCGCCAATAAACATGAAAATGAATATATATATAAAACTTCTTCGCTCAACTTTATAATATTTTAATATATACCGACGAAAATTGTTGCCGAAAAAAAGGAGAGAAAAATAATTTTCATGTGCGAGAGACCGCACATGCGAGGGCGTGGATGCAGTATACACGACGCTAAAAGGGTGAGGTTTACGAGAGAACGACGAGAGAGGGGCACACAGCAGATGAAAATAAGACGAGTTTAAAAGCAAAAAACAACAACAAAAAAGAAAAAAGAAAAAAAAAGAAGAAGAAAAGGAAGTATCGGAGACTGTGAGAGCGGCGCGAGAGAGAGTAGGTCCGAGTGAAGTAAACAAGTGGAAGACGCTGGTGGTAGGGATCAAGCACTGGTCAGTGCAGTGCATTTAGTGCATTCCTGCGTAGTCTGCTCTCTCTCTCTTCTTCTTCTCTTTTTCCCTCTTCCACTCACTCTTTCTCTTTGACTCACTCTTTTTTTCTCTTCACTCAATTTTTTCTCTCTTTTTGACTCTTTTTTCCTCTTCACTCAATTTTTTCTCTCTTTTTGACTCTTTTTTCCTCTTCACTCAATTTTCTCTCTCTTTTTGACTCATTTTTTTCCTTTTGACACTTTTTTTCTTTTTGACTCACTAATTTTTGTTTTCATCACTCAATTTTATTTTGTCTCTATTCCTCTCTCTCTCTCTCTCTCTCTCTCTCTCTCTCTCTCTCTCTCTCTCTCTCTCTCTCTCTCTCTCTCTTTTTTCCCTCCTAGGAAAGAAAATAAGAACGACAAGGATAGACACAAAATAAAAAAGTGGGACAAAAACAAAAACAAGAGTGAAAAAGAAAGAAACAAAATAAGAGCGAAAAAGAAAGAAACAAAATAAGACTCAAAATGATAGAAACAAAATAAGACTCAAAATGATAGAAACAAAATAAGAGCGAAAAGGATAGAAACAAAATAAGACTCAAAATGATAGAAACAAAATAAGAGCGAAAAGGATAGAAAAAAATAAGAGCGAAAAAGATAGAAAAAATAAGAGCCAAAAAGAGAAACAAAAGATAGAAACAAAATAAGAGCGAAAAAGGATAGAAAGCAAAATAAGAATTTAGGATCAAAACAAAAAAAAAGGAGAACTGAGAATAAGAGCGAGGAGGATAGAAACAAAATAAGACGGAGAGAGAAAGAGAGAAAACGGACGAGAGACAATATGTCGCAGACCAGTGTGAGTGCGTGCGAAAAGAGAAAAAAAAGAAGAGGAAGAAGAAGAAGAAGAATCTGAGCAAAAGAGAGAAAGAGAGAGAGAGAAACGCTCTCCGCAACGCGGCACGCTACTTTGGACCGACGGGCGCAAACCGCATTCCCGGCCGTGACCTTCGCTAGGACATCGCCACTGCCCCATCCTCCATATATATATATATATATGTATCCCCTCTCATCAAGCCTCCCCCAAAGGCAGACTCATCGTCCCTCCCCCTTGAGGTTTTCTGTCCCCCCTCCCCCCACTCGCAGCCTCGGGGGCTCTCTTCTACTCTTTTGGATTCACAATCGCCCCACTAGATCCATAATGCGGCCCGCACACAGCATCGCTCCATGTCCTTCTTCTTTTATCTCCTCCTTCTCTTTTTTTGATTTATCTCCTCTCCTCTCCTTCTCACTCTCTTTTGCTCCTCTCATCTCCTTTCTCTCTCTCTCTTTTGCTCTTCTATTCTCCTTTCTCTCTCTCTCTCTCTCTCTCTCTCTCTCTCTTTTACTCCTCTCCTTCTTCTCTCTCTCTCTCTCTTTTGCTGCTCTCCTCTCCTCTCCTTCAATCTTTACTCTATAGAGCCTGGTTTCCCTTTTCTCGATCGTGGCTCCCGACCGTCTCATTATTTCACACGAGACACTCTCTCGCTAAATTTTTCATTCATTTACTTTTTTTTTTTATTTTCTTTCACGAATTTGTTTCGTTTGTGTCACGAAAAAATATGGGGAAAATACCGAAAAATAATAATTCAATGACGAAATTCAATAAGAATTCATATTCTATTTTTTTTTCTTATAGAGAAAAGAGGGATATTCTCTCTAAATTTGAATTAGTAAAAATTGTCACTAATTTGAATTAGTGACTGACTTTTTGCTTTTGAATTAGTAAATGTTACTAATAAATTAGTTGCAATGACTGTTTATTAGTGAATTTTACTAATTCAAAAGCAAAAAGTCAGTCAGTTAGTAAATTTTACTAATAAATTAGCAGAAGTGAGTGTTTATTAGTAAATTTTACTAATTCAAAAGCAAAAAGTCAGTCACTTAGTAAAGTTTATTAATAAATTAGCAGAAATGAGTATTTATTAGTAAATTTTACTAATTCAAAAGCAAAAAGTCAGTCACTTAGTAAAGTTTATTAATAAATTAGCAGAAATGAGTATTTATTAGTAAATTTTACTAATTCAAAAGCAAAAAGTCAGTCACTAATTCAAATAAGTAAATTTTACTAATAAATTAGCAGCAATTACTATTTATTAGTCAATTTTACACTAAAAAACAAAATTTATTTGATTCAAAAAACCGATTATTGGACTATTATCAAATAAATATTTACTTAAATCAAATAACTTTTATTTGAATCAATTAAATATTATTTGCCTCAAATACTCATGTATTTGATTCAAATACTTTGAATCATTTAAATAATATTTGCTTCAAATACTGAAGTATTTGATTCAAATACAGTTTATTTGATTCAAATATTTATTTGATTTAAGTAAATATTTATTTGATAAGAGTCAAATAATCGGTTATTTGAATCAAAGAAATTTTTTTTTTCAGTGTACTAATTCAAATTAGTAACAATTTTTACTAATTCAAATTTACAGAGTTGGTAAAAAGTAAAAAAAGAAAGTTATTTTCACGAACCCTGGGAAAATTTACCCGAAGTTATTAAAAATTACCAAAATAAAAAAAAAGCCGGAGGGGATTTTGATAAGTCCCGAAAAAAAACAGGAATTAGTAAAACGATTTTTCCACTTATTTCCACGCGTGGTAAAAATTACTTATCGCAGTATTAATCTAATTCACCACATACCGAAAGTCATCACCCACCGAATTGAAATCAGTCATCAAGGGCCAGTTTCATTATTAACTGGTATTTACCAGTAAACATAAAACCCACCGAATCCAGTTCGGCCCACATTATAGTTCGACTCGATTATTTTTATATGTTGTAATTTTTAGGCAATTAGTTTCTTAATTGTCCGAAAATAATAATTCACTGCCAATTAAAAAACAAATTGCCTAAAAAATACAACATAAAAATGTAAGTAATTTTTTTCCTTTCATAAATAGAAAACATATTTTTATATAGAAGAAGAAAAAAAATGACTCTTGAATGCAATTACATCGCGGCTTTTTTTTTAAAGGTATTGTTGTAAACGCTTGTGTCCAAGGAGACAGGGGAAAAAAAATTGTTGATTTCTATGAATAAAAGGCATATAATATATTTTCATCTATTAATATACACCAGGAGACACACAATTTTCCCCTTGAATTCTAACCTCAAACCTGAAGCGTAAATAGGAAGTAACTATAAAAATGGGATAAAAATTCCTTTCATTACGTGACACGAATGCGAAATAAACAAAAGTCGCTTAACCAGACGCAGTCCAGTGTATATTCTGTCATATACATAAATATATATGGGCATATATTGCAGTAGCATTTTAATATGCTCCTTAAAGCAAACGGCATATTAAAAATCCAGACACCGTGGTATTGTGTCTGTGTGTGTGTTGAAACATTTCTGCGTATTGTAAATTCTACCTTTAATGTCCAGTCGGGTACTGTAAATTCTACAACGATTTTTGGGATTGTAAAACACTGGCGTTGTTTCTGTTTTTGTAGATTCTACAATTTTTAGTATTGTAAACACTGGCATTATTTCTGCTGTTGTAGATTCTACAAGTTTCCAGTATTGTTAACAATACCATTATTTCCGCTATTGTAATTTTCTACAACAATTTTTAGTATTGTAAACACTGGCATTATTTCTGCTATTGTAGATTCTACAAGTTTCCAGTATTGTAAACAATACCATTATGTCCGCTATTGTAATTTTTTTACAATTACTCCTAAAAAAAAGCAAAGTTTGAAATCGTTTACGTCTTAAAACCAAAATAATTGAAAATTAGCCTATTCTTGAGCCAAAACCTACAATAAGTCAATGCTAGGACTTAAAATTAATATTCTCAAGGCGAAAATTCAGTTAAAAATGATTCAAATCTAAATGGTTTTAGTCGAAACTAAAGATTCCTTACAGTGCAGTATTGTAAAATTTGCAATTATTTCTAGTATCGTAAACACTACAATTATTTCTAGTATGGCAAACACTATACAATTGTTTCTGGTATGGTAAACCCTACAATTATTTCCAGTATGACAAACTCTACAATTTTTTCCAGTATGGTAAACACTACAATTGTTTCTAGTATGGTAAACACTACCACTATTTCTGCTATTGCAAATTCTACCATTATTTCCAGCGCTACCAACATTGTAAGTCCACTAAATCTCGTATGGTAAAAATTACAAGAGTCAAAAATACATTTTTTCCAAACTTGATTACCGTGGGATAAAATCTATTCCAAAATCTTCAGAGCGAATTACAGTGCGAATAAAAATTAAGACGCTAAAAAATCGACTTACACTGGATTCACAAATATAGAAAAATACTGGCACACTTGGTTCGGCAAACAAAAAAAAATAGTTTCTAGAGGAAGAAAAAGACGATAGTTACTTCTTGGAAGTTATATTAACACAACGGGTGCTTAGCAGCTTCAATTAGCATCCCTGACTTTAATCTCAATTTTTTGCCGCACAAACTTTTGTGCCATATAATAATATCGCACTTCACCTTTAATTCTGCCTTTTTCAAAATTTTGTTCCGTCATTTTTACGTCAACTTTCGTATTTATTAATTATTTATTTATTTTATTGCTACTTTACCACTTTTTCCCTTGGTAGATTGGAAAAATAGTGTTTTTCCAAACACATGATTGCAAAAGTAGTGTTTTTTCCAAACACATGATTGAAAAAATAGTGTTTTTCCAAACACATGATTGAAAAAATAGTGTTTTTTTCCAAATACGGTAAAAAATGTTATCGGACAAAAGGCAGTATTCTATATAGTTACAGGAATATACACAGTGCAGAGCACTAAACACACAGAGAGAGAGCGACTGTGGAATGCGGAAGTTTTCAATTTCATACCAAGTTGCACTTGAAATCTTACAAATTACTAATTAAACTTTGTTAACTAAGAGGACTATTATCGCACCTATTCGTTAATCACATGAACTGTTATTCGAAAAAGCCTTTACAGTTAATTGATAAATAGTCTACTGCTGCTGCTGCTGGAAAAAAGGCATTTTATTTTCGCATTTATTTTTTTCTCAAGTTCAAAAAATGTCAATTAAACAAAATCTCATCCTAAGTGATTGTTTACGTAAAAGAAGAATGTTCAGTGTCAAATTGAATGAAGTTCCGAAAAAAGTTCCGATTTCGAGCCGGAAAAGGAAAATTAGAATCAAATTCGACGCTAACTTCAGGGGAAAGTTTCTTTCAGGGTCGATTTTGACTTTAGGGGACCGATTTCTACGATTAGCGTCGATGCAGATTTTCGGGGTCCGATTTCTACGCTCCGCGTCGAACGCTGACTTTCGGGGTCCGATTTCAACGCTCCGCGTCGGCGTTAACTTTAGGAGAACGTTTGCGACGCTATCTTTGGGGCCCTATTTCAAACGCTCAACGTCGGCGCTAATTTCAAGGAGGCGTTTTCAACGCTAAAACAAATTATTAACCGCTAACGAAAAATACACTTAAATTGCAACAAAAAAAACGAAAAATTCCGAACGAAATCGAAGACAATATCTCGACCTTCGCTCCATTTTCAATTGCGAAATAATTTTACTACGGCATCGAGAAATAATTCGAGTCATACTCTCTCTCTCTCTCTACTCGTGAACGTTAGAGATATCGCATGAATGAGAGAAGTGGCTATGGACTCTACTGTTGTTTACTGTCTGGCAAGAACGAGAAGTAACCACATGCACGATCCCGACAGTGGCACAAGGGGGTTAGAAAAACTGCGATAAAGAGAGATGGAAGCAGAGGGAAAGAGAGAGAAACCTATTTAACAAAAGTGGCGAGGTGAAGAAAGAGAGGGGAATGAGAGAGAGAGAGAGAGAGAGAGAAAGAGCGCCAGGACGGGGATCAGGCCCAGGATTCGAAGAAAGAAGAAACGGAGAGAGTCAACGACCCAATGAGAAGAGCCATGGAAGGTTAGGGAACGCTTGAAAACCTCGACTTCTTCTTTTCTTTGACATCGCTAAACGTGTAGTGACAAAAAATCATCATTTTATCACCGATCCAAGTGACAAAAAATCATTTTATTACCGATCCAAGTGCCAAAAATCGTTTATTATTTTTAAGTGCCAAAAATCATGTAATTCTCGATCAAAAATAACAAATACAAAATTTTACCTAGAGCCGATTTTTAATTTAACACTTAAAGTACCATTTTTGACAAAAATTTTACACTTTTTCGGTTCGTTTTCTTTAGCTTACAACAAAAAGTAATAATTCCAATTTATTTTTATCCCCAAAGCGAAATTTCTTCCTTTTCTTCCATTATTTTAATTTTTAGGTTATTCACCGTGGGATAAGAATTTTTTTTTTTCCACCAGACAGATAACAAATGAGCACGGATTTGTCATTTTACATGACGTCATGCAGCGTCGTCGGCCGTGTTACGACCATGCAACCGTTAAGTGACCGATTGGCATGCGAAAACGCCGGCACCTGTGCCTCGCGTTCCAAGATTCTTTTATTCCACTCAGTCCTTTTTTTTCTTACTTATTTATTCTTGCAATCCAATACATTACAAAAAAAAAAAAATTCATATTGATATGAATAATCTCTCAATATAATTTTTTTTTACCAAACTCTCCAATTATGTGTATATAAATCATCTTCTTCTCGTTTGTGATTCGGCACATTTTTAATTTCGAAAACGGTCAAATTTCCCTTTTTGTCAATAAAAGTTTCACGAAGCAAAAGAATTAATTTTTAATTTGTAAAAAGCGAACGAATTAATTTGTGAAGCAAACGAATTATTATTTTCTATTTAGAAAAAAGGGTTTTTCTGGATAAGGAATTCTACTTTTTGTTGTAAAGCAAAGTTTACGGATTTTTCACAGTTATTGTAGGAATTTGTTTGTGGAAAAAAATGGCGAAATTTAAGAAATAAAAACAAAAAATGTCGAAATTTAACAAATAAAAAGAAAAATGGCGAAATTTAACAAATAAAAAGAAAAAATGTCGAAATTTAACAAATAAAAAGAAAAAAAGAAAAAATGGCGAAATTTAACAAATAAAAAGAAAAAAAGAAAAAATGGCGAAATTTAACAAATAAAAAGAAAAAAAAAAGAATAAATACAAAATTCCGGTCTATACATGAATAATATACTGCGCACGTGAAAAGATTCGGTCGCGAAGAATTGAGATAAAGGGTGGAGTCGGTTTTAAGATGAGCGAAAAAAGAAAGCTTGAATCTGACGAGGAAAATAAATGAGTGATAAAGAGAGAGAGAAAGAGAGAGAGAGAAGGAGAGGGTCAGTAGCAATGCGTTCTCATGCATTCCGCTCTGTTATGGCGGCCGGCGACTCAGATGTATCTCTCGTCCTTTTCTAATGTTTTAAGGCGCAGTGCGTCGCAATCCTTGGTCCTTGTTCCACTCCTGTCGTCATCAAAAACCCCCTTTTGCGCCAAACGATATATGTTAAGGCGAAAGAGAGACGCAAAAGGGCCAAGAAACAGGAAGGAGGCAAAGAAGCGTAGAGACAAGTGGGGGGGATTAAGGACGATAAAAAGAGAGAGAGAGAGAGAGAGAAGGAAGGGGAGAGAGCGCCCACTGTACTAAATGCTTCGTCCAAGGCGCCCGCTCTCACGCTGCCCGGGCCCCTTTTGCCCCCGGGGCCCGCTCCCACTCGACGTAAACAACCTCAGAAATACGCGCATGCCCTCCACACACTACTACCAAGCGCGTTATAGTTTCCACTCTCAATCACGTGCTTTTATTTTCCTATCGTATTCAACAATTTTTCAATATTTCAATATTTTCCCAACATTATTAAAAGCATAGCAACAATAGAAATAACAATAAAAACAAATATTAGAAACAATAACGATATTAATAGTAACGATGGAAATAATAATAACAATGGTAATAGTAACGATAGAAATAATAACAACTACAAAAAACATTATTCAGTCCCTTAAAAAATTCACGCCGAATGTAAAATTCCACCAAAAGAAGCACCACATTCAAGTAAACATTGCCCTTCAGTTAATATCGAAAGAAAAAAATTTAACTCGAAGAAAATAAAGTTTAATTGTTGAAAATAATAAGAAAAACGGGGACAGTGTCGCCGGGGCTAAAAATAGAAATACGCTGACTAACGTGGGAACGTTTTCCGAAAGTGTCTACTATTTAAGAAAGACATGCCAAGCAACTCATTAAAATGAAGAAGATTTTACGAGCGTTTAGTGAAATTTCCAATTTATAATGCAAAAAGAAAAGAACCTAATAATTGAATATAGAAAAAAACATTCCTTCACTAGAAAAGAAAAATGTAAAAACACTACTTGACTATTTGGCACTTAAAAGTTAGTCGAAAAATTCGAACCGCATCAGTGAGTTTAAAGAATATTGTGAATATTGTAAAGAAAATAAAAGCAAAAAGAATCCAAATATCGAAATTCAATTATCAATTACAAAAATTGAAAGTACCATGTAAGAAGGAAAAAAATATAAAAACCGCTGGAGAATTTGGCCTCGAGAACTTCCCACACACACACATAGAGTTTAAACCAACAACAATAGCAAAAGAGAGAACACGATAGAGACACATACGGGAGCGATGAACTTGAATTTTGCAGAAAATATCACTCATCCTTGATTTTTCCAAGAAAAGGTAAGAAAAAAAATATATCCAGGAAATTATTCCACATGGCAAAAAAAAAAGGAAAAAAGTTCAAAGTAAACAAAAGTCTCGGTATGAAGCGTCATAAACTTTAGGGAGAAAAAAAAATGTTGCGTAGGGGCAAAATTTTACTCACAGGAGAGAGATAAAAGGAAAGAGAAAAAAAAGAGTGAGAGAGAAGGATTTTTGTCCGATCCTTAAAGGTTTTGATCGCACACGTCGTGAAACAGTGGAACGCGACTCTCTTGGGAGAGAAGAAACACAAGGAACGCACGCGGGGAGAGAGCCTTTGGGTTCACAGTCTCAGATATATTCGAGCCCGAAGACGGCATTCCATGGGTACCTGTCCTTAACTCAGCCTCCTACGGTTCGCGTTCTCAGCTCACCGGCAATCGGCCCACAAACCATAATACGGTATGCAAGAAGGCGGCTCTCAACTTTATTCCCCCCCACCGATTGGTTATATAACGGACCGTCGCAAAATTCGATCGTCCTTTTTAATTATCGCTCGAGAAAAGGGCGAAAAAGCGAAAAGAAACCGAGAGTATCAAAAAAGAAAGCAAAACGAACAGAAAGAAACCAAAACGGTCGAAAAGAAACCAAAACGAACGAAAAGAAATAAAAACGAACGAAAAAGAATGAAAGGAAATCAAAAAGCAGGAAAAGAAATCAAAAAGAAAGAAAAGAAATCAAAAAGAAGGAAAAGAAATCAAAAAGAAGGAAAAGACATCGAAAAGAAGGAGAAGAAACTAAAAAGAAGGAAAAGAAATCAAAAAGAACGAAAAGAAATCAAAAAGAACGAAAAGAAATTAAAAAGAACGAAAAGAAACCAAAAAGAAAGAAAAGAAAACGAAAAAATTGAAAAAGAAACCGAAATAAACCAAAACGAACGGAAAAGAAATAAAAAAGAATGAAAAAAATCAAAAAGAAGGAAAAGAAAAGAAAAAAGACTGAAAAAAAAGAAAAATCGAAAAAGAAACCAAAACGAACGGAAAAAAAGAAAATAAAACGAAAAGAACGAAAAAGAAGTAAAAAAAACCGAAAAGAAACCAAAACGAACGGAAAAAAAAGAAAATAAAACGAAAAGAACGGAAAAGAAGTAAAAAAAAAACGAAAAGAAACCAAAACGAACGGAAAAGAAATAAAAAAGAACGAAGAGAAATCAAAACAAACGAAAAGAAAGAAAAAAGAACAAAAAGAAAGAAAAGAAAATTAAATAATCGAAAAAGAAAGAAAATAAAACGAAAACAATGAAAAACAAAAAAGAACGAAAAGCCAAATCGAAGGAAAAGAAAAAAGGAAAGCGAAAAAAACTAAAAAGAACCTAAAAAGATGTAAAAAAACAAAAAGTACGAAAAAAACCAAAACGATGAAAAAGAAAACAAACGAAAAGGACGAAGAAGAAAATTGATATAAAAAATCTACAACATAATCCCACTTTTTTTCTTGTTTCAATTAAAAAATTCAAAACCTTCACGAAAAGAAATTTGTTCAAATTAAAAAATTCTAGAAAGTCGTCAAAACTAAAATAATCACGGAATTCGAAATACTTTCCGAGTAAATTAATTTGAAAACTATTTGTAATAAAAACATGGCCGGTTAATAAAGCGATAAAGACTAAAATATTACGCATCTTTGACAAGCAACTTGGAGATCGTGTGCCACAATACGGTTGAAGAAGAGTAAAGTTCAAGGCGAGAAAAATAAACAAGTACATGATCGAACGAACGCGGATTTCTTGCATTCTCTCTTTTTCTCTCTATCTCTCTCTCTCTCTTTTTCCCGTCCCCGCTACTCAGTCAGATCAACTTTTCTCTATTCATTGAAAAATTTATATATCCAACAGTTGTATCTCTCTCTCCTTCTAAACCATATATCTGTGTATTTATCTGTAAATAAGTATATATACCTTCTCCCATTATATATCGCAGGTAGACATATATATATATATATATATATATATATATATATATATTTTATATTCTATATTTTCTATATACAAATGTATAAAATATACACGTACATAACTCAGCAGATTATAACGAGTGTAAGAAGAGGGGAAAAAAAAATGAGAAAAACGGATGATGCAAGGTAATTGGCACGCGTGAGTTTCCATGGCATGTAAATAATGTAAAAGGGGTTTGGCACACAGGATATAATTATCATAATAACGCATTCCTGCTCGAATCGGATTTCTGTTGGGAATTCGTATAACTTTACGTTTGAAAATTCAGAAAAACGGTTTTTATTTCTTTTTCTAAATATATCAGATTAACCTTCCGTTAAAGTTTACAGAAAACAAATTATCACCTCTTTGTCGACTTAATCTTCAAAATATCAATGTTTCACAGTCGAGAGAGAAATATTAAATCGAAACCCTCAATATTTACAAAACAAGTAAACAGAATACACAATATGGCTGTGGAATTATAGAATATAAGGAAAAACACGAGAAGTTGAATATTAGAGAGAAACAAAATACATCAATGGAATAACGGAAAATATATTTCCAGAATATTACGAAAGAAACAAATAGAATAAAGAAATAAATCGAATAAACGAGGAAAATATTAAAATGAACGAAGAAATAATAGAATAAATGAAGAATTCTTCAATAATAATAATAATAATAATAATAATAATAATAATAATAATAATAATAATAATAATAATAATAATAATAATAAGAATATACGAAGAATTAATAGAATAAACGAAGAATTAATTCAACAGACGAAGAAATAAATATAAACGAAACAAAATATATTAACAGAAGACAAATATAATTCTAGGAAAAAAAAGAGAAACAAAATTTAGTTAATAGAGGGAAAAGAATTTACTAATAGAAATTTATTTTATTATTACAGTAAATATTATTTATTGTTAGTAAATCAGTAAATTATATTTACAGTCAATGGAACATAAACGAATTGAAGGTGGGAAAATAATTCAACAGTGAAAAACAAAATCCACCCGAGTAGGAAAATGAGAACCACTGGTTGAAAGAGCACAAGCGCACTCCCGCAATATGGCGAGGGAAATGAATGTGGCACCAAAAATTCATTCATAATGTAAGTAATCGAACTAGGCGGGTGCGGCAAGTGAAAACTGGCGCTGCTTTTCTATATAACCCGATAACGATAACAGAAAGGCGGTCAGTCGAACTTTGAGACTTGCCCCCTCTCCCTCCCACATTCGAGATAACTACACCAAAGTGGGAAGGGGGTGGGGGGAGAGTACAACACAAAAAAGTAGGGGAAATAGTATTTAACGTACAACGGGAAATTTTCTACGCAAAAAAAAGGAGAAAAAACGAAGAAAATAGATGGAAAAATAATAAAAAAAGAAGGAAAAAGAAAAATAGAAGGAAAAACAACAAAATGAACGAAGAAATAGAAAATAGTGAGAAAAAATGAATTCGAAATACATACTTGTTCATAGGATTAGACGTGTAATTATCCAAGGGCATTCGAAACAGTAAAAATTTTTCACCACTGTCTGCCTTTTCTTTATCTTTTTTTTTTTTTGTCAGAGAGAAAGGAGAAGGCGCAAAGGAAGCACACAAGCAGTCGTACTTGTAACGCACCGCAGGGTAGAACTCGACACTGGTATTAGTATGGGAACACATACGCCCGGACACGTGTGTCTCACTTCCTGTGGCGGGCCGGAAGTCTCTATAGTACTATGGCGCACCGTGGTGTAGCGTGACCACGCTACAAGGGCCATTACTACCTCAATGGCATAAGGAATGGTCCAATTACCGGTTAAAGCGACGACGCACTCGTTATTCACAATTTTTCTCTTCTTCTTCTTCTTTTACTTCCATCACATCACTAAATATTCCAGTTCGCAAAATAAAACACCACATGGTTAATAAAATCGATTTTCAACACTGTTTTTCGATCAACGCCGTTTTTTCGAGCAACACTATTTTTCGATCAACACCCCTTTTTTCAAGTAAAGGGAAAATGAACAATGTCGAAGAGATTATTTCGCCGTTGTTCGCCACTGATCCGCACTTCCGGTCCTGCGATAAATTGAAAGACATTACTGTATTCGAGGAAGTTGGCTTGCGCGCGTCGTTTCCGGTTGACGAACGGCGGCGTCGTCGTCGTCGTCCTCGTGGTGCCACATGTGCTTCTCACACGAATCTCGCACAATTTCGACACTATTTTATGAGACATTTTTTTTTGTTTCGCTTTTTGTAAAAAATAACTGATTGTTTAGAACCGAGGGTAGGAGTGGGGTGGGGGGGAGGGGGATTTGTCAATAGGGCGGGAAAAATGGAATTTTTTTTCTTTTTTAAAACACACGGACACTGAGATACACACTGGAGAGAGAGGAATAGTTTCTCGTGGTGGGGAGAAGGAGAGTAGCAGCGTGTTCACTCGACGATGGCCCGGTACGAACTGAGAAGGATTGGTGGCGCGCCACGCTCAGCGGCGCGTAGTGGTCTGCGCAGTGACGAGTGCGCAACGAGGCGAGCGCCCGCGCGCTCCCCAATGAGCACATGCACTTTATCACGAATATACGCGCACACACACACACACACACACACAAGGAGAGGGAGAGAGAGAGAGTTACATAGCTATTGGCGCGAGTAGAGAGAGAGAGGGGGGGAAGTGTATGAGAGCGAAGGGAAGAGGGGGAGACGAACTTGGGGGGGAGAGAATTCTAGCCGGCAAAAATGGGGAGGGTGATGCGGGGGGGACCCGTTATTTCTCGGAAACGGGCCGCCGCCGCCGACGTTGTGTCGTTGTTGTTGCCGCCACCGCCAAACAGAAAACCTCTGACGGAGAGAGATTGGGTCTTCTTTCTTTTTTTCTCTTCTTCTTCTTCTTCTTCTTTTCTGACCCGTGGTGTGTTTTTGAAACGAGAAATCGACAAGAGGAAACTTTTATAATGTTTTCGCGGTGAGGTCCCAAAATGAGAGGAACGCGACGACGACGATTCCCTTCTCACGATACTCTCTCATGAGTATATATCGGCATCTCGGGGGCCCCGGGACTTATGGCACACCGTAAAGTGCGAACAACTTCGCGGAAATGAAAACGGTAAATTTGCAATGTCACCGCCTTGTATGTCTTCTTAACAAAGAATTAAAAAAAAAAAAGAAGAAGGAAATTTTTTTTTTCTCGTGTGTGCTTGTGTTATATATTAGGTATAGTCGATTCTTTTTTTTTGACAAATCAAAATGGATTATTTTTTTCCAAGGAAGAGTTGGATTTTTTTTTAATAATTTAAATTGTGCTGCAATTAATATTTTATAAAAGAGGAGTTGCGTTGAATATTTCTTCTGTGATTTTTTTTTCAAATAAAAGTGTCTTTTGTGGAATTACAATTTTCACAGGGGGAAATAAGTGTTAAAAGAAGGAAAATTTAATTTTTATTCTATTTTAAAAAAATTTTTTACTTTTTCAAGAGGGGTAATTAGTGAAAAATATGCTCCTAATACGGCGGAGGAGAAAAATGACAATTAACATATAATTTTAAAGACAGAAAATCGTTTCCAAATTTTTTAACTGTTACAAAAAAAAAATAAACAACGAAAAATAGTAAATTAAGCATTTAATTGCAAAATTAATTTTCGGCGGTAAATATAAATAATTCTTACCACATTGTTAAAAAATAGAAAATCCTTTTTAGAAAACTCACCTGAAACAGAAAAAAAAATTAATTCTGTTAATAAGTTATCTATTTATTTATTTCTTGTGAAATTAATTTTTTTATCACACAAAGTGAAGCAGTAAAAATATTGAATAATTAATTTTCCATTAAAATTTTCCATTCTGTTAAATTTAATAATTAATAAATTAATTTTCCGGAGAAATTTCCGATTTTTTCGAAATAAAGCATTGATTTAAAATTGATGAAAACGAACAATAATTAAAGTTAATATCCTTCGGAGATTAACAGCTCGGACATCGCAATAAGCCTTGTTTACCTATATAGATAGCAATTTTATATCTCCAGCTATAGCCGGGCAAAAAGTAATATTTTGAAGTGCCTCTTGTATATTACGACAAATCAATAATAACTTAATTACAATTTTCTTATCAAAGAAAATTCGGCTTAAAATATATTAAATAGAAATCACGTTTGTCATCACCTGTGACCAGTTTCGTTCACCTTTTCTAATTTATATTAATTAGAAATTAATTTAGTAAATAATAACCAAGTAAAATAATAAATAATTAATTAATTCTTAAATTCATATTAATTAATAATTAATTAGATAATTAATAACTCAAAATAAAAAGGAACAGTAATTAATATTAATTACTAGTATCATAAATATAAATTAATAATTCATTTAACTTAAAAAATTTATTAATTTAAAGAATTTATTTTCAAAAATTACTAATTACTAATTGCTAAATTACTAAATTATTAAATAATAAATTACTAATTGCTAAATTTTTAAACAATAAGTTACTAAATTATTAAATTAAAAATGACTTAATTTTTTAAATAATAAATTACTACATTATCAAATAATAAATTATTAAATATAATAAATTATTAACTAGCAGTTGCTAAAGTACTAAATTATTAAATAATAAATTACTTATTAGCAATTGTTAAAGTACTAAATTATTAAATAATAAATTACTAATTAGCAGATGCTAAAGTACTAAATTATTAAATAATAAATTACTTATTAGCAATTGCTAAAGTACAAAATTATTAAATAATAAATTGTTAATTAGCAATTGCTAAAGTAGTAAATTATTAAATAATAAATTACTAATTAGCAATTACTAAATAATAAATTACTAAACACTAAACTCCGAAATAATTTCCTTCTGCTAAACAGTTGAAAATAAAAATTCAACCGATTAGCGAAAAAAGGGCGCAATTTATAAAATACAAATTACACGTACGCGCAACAACAATCGATAAATTTGTTATGAGAATTTTTTCCCTCTCCCCCCCTCTATAGCCAATTTGAAATTCCTTGATGAAAAAAGAAACTTTTAAAGCACCTTGAATACTTAATTAATTCATATACTATATATATATATAATAATAATAAAAAAAAAAATTTCTTACATTCTTCCGATACCAAACTTAGTGGTCCCTCAACATTTTTATTTGTACCGCTTTAATCTCATAACATTGTACGAGGAGATAACGATCTGGTGTAACACTCGGAAAAAATTCGGGAAGCGATAAACTGCATTCCAATGTCGTTTGGGTAAAAGAAAAAAAAAAAAAAAAAAAAAACTTGAAGAATTTTTTTTCCTCTCTTTTTTCTTTTCTGAATATCGGACCTTATCGGTTCAGTGACTCGAGAACGAGAATATAAGAAGTGCACTCACTCACTCACTCTCTCTCTCTTGCAGGATTTCGATCTGAAAAGACGAAAAGTAGGGAGGAAGTGCATCAGAGTTTTTGAGAGAAGGGCGAGCACGATGCACCCGTGCGTGTTTAGCATCCGCGAAAATACAGAAGGATCGAGAGAAAAATGATGATGATGATGGAGGAGGAGAAAAAGAAGAAGAAGTAGAAAAAGTAGAAAAAGAAAATTAAGAAGATGAAGAAGAAGTAGAAAAAGAAAATTAAAAAGATGAAGAAGAAGTAGAAAAAGTAGAAAAAGAAAATTAAAAAGATGAAGAAGAAGTAGAAAAAGTAGAAAAAGAAAATTAAAAAGATGAAGAAGAAGTAGAAAAAGTAGAAAAAGAAAATTAAGAAGAAGAAGAAGTAGAAAATGTTGAAGGCAAAGAAAAGGAAGAAAAACATTAGGAATAAGAAGTAGAAAAGGAAGAAGAAGAAGAAGAAAAAAAAATGGGCAAAATGAGGAAAATTAAGAAGAAGGAGGAGAAGAAGTGAAAAAAGAAGAAAACGAAGTAGAAAAAGTAGAATAAGAAGAAGAAAATTGAATTGAAATAAAAAAAGGAGGAAAAGAAGACAAAGTAGAATAAATAGAAGGGGAAGATAAGGAAGAAGAAAAAGGAAAAGACGAAGAAATAGAGAAAATAGACTAACCAGAAGAAGAAAAATTTAAAGGAGAACAAAGAGAGGAAAAAAATTAAAAAGAAGAAAATGAAGTAGAAAAAAGTAGAATAAGACAAAAACAATCAAGCAAAAGTAGAATAAGGAAAAGAAAATTAAAAAGAACAAGTAGAAAAATGAGAAGAAGGCGAAAAAAATTAAAAAGAAGTAGAAAAATTAAGAAAAAATGTAATCAGAAAAAGTAGAATAAAAAGAAAAAAATTAAGAGGAAGAAAAAGGCGAAAAAAATCAAAAAGATGTAGAAAAATTAAGAAAAAAAGGAATCAGAAAAAGTTGACTAAGGATAAAAAAAATGAAAATTAAGAAAAAGTAGAAAAATTAAAAAAAAAAGACAGAGTAGAAAAAGTAGAATTAGGAGAAAAATAATTACAAAAGTACTAGAAAAAGTAGAATAAGAAGAAGAAAATTAAAAAAAGGAAAATTGAAGTGAACCCCAGACAGAGTAGAAAAAGTAGAATAAGAATGAAAAAAATTCAGGGCAAAAATCTGACGAAGTAGAAAAAGTAGAACTTCGAGAAAAAGAAAAAGTTTTTAAAAAATGGAAATTAAGAAGTGGAATAAGGAGAAGAAAGAGAGGAGTAAGTCGAAGGAGAAAATGATGACAATAATCATCGTTGATGACGCAAAAACGAGATGAAAAGTCGGCGCTTCGTTCCTTCGCAAAAAGAGATACAATTTCTTTATTCGTGGGCAGTTGCGGGGGCGTTGAGTCGCGAACGCCGTGTGACAAATACAACAATATCCCACGTACGGCGGAAACAAAAGGTCGTTCCTAATTTAAATATTCCAATGTGTCATCAAACTCTCCTTAATCATCACTTTCAATTTGTCATTTAACTACCCCCCCCCACCCTCCTCTCAAAAAAATAGAAAAAAGAGAGAAAAACTTTTACACAAAAATTAAAATCTGCCTCAATCTATATTTATTTCATTAAAATAAATGAAATTGAATAAAATTGGAAAACAATTGAAATTACAAAACCAAATAGGAATAAAATTCAATTAATTGAGTAAAATTAGAAAAAATTGAAATTATTAAACAAAAATGGACAAGAATTGAATATTTGAAATAATTGAATAGAATTAGAAAAAAATGAAATCCTTAAATAAAATGAAAAAACCATTGAAATAAATTGAATAAAATTGGAAAAAAATTGAAATTGCAAGACGAACTGGAGAAGAATTGAAATAATTGGATAAAATAAAAAAAATTGAAAAGTTATAATCAAAATAAAAGTAGAATTTTTTAATTTTAATAAAAAAAATTGATATTGACAAAACATGGAATAAACTTGAAATAAATGAACAATATCTTAAAAAATTGAAATTCTTCATTTAAAAAAGTAAAAAATTGACATCAGAGTAAATGGAATAAAATCGAAAGAATTGAATAAAAAAAAATTGAAATTATATAACGAAATGGAAGAGGAATTGAAAAAATCGGATAAAAATAGAAAATAATTGTAAGTTCTAGATGGAAAAATTGAAAAATTATTGAATAAATAAACATTTAATTCAAAATAATTGAAAGTTCTAAATAGAAAAATTGTAAAATCATTGAATAAATAAAAATTTAATTGAAAATAATTGAAGGTAAATAAGAATTAAAAGTTCTAAATAGAAAAATTGAAAATTTATTGAATAAATAAAAATTTAATGGAAAATAATGGAAAGTAAATAATAATTGAAAGTTCTAAATGGAAAAAATGAAGAATTATTGAATAAATAAAAATTTAATTGAAAATAATTAAAAGTTCTAAATAGAAAAATTGAAAATTTATTGAATAAATAAAAATTTAATTCAAAATAACTCAAAGTACATAATAATTAAAAGTTCTAAATGTAAAGATTGAAAAATCATTGAATAAATAAAAATTTAAATAAAAATAATTAAAAGTAAAGAAATCATAAAATAATTGAAAGTTCTAAATGAAAAAATTGAAAAATTATTGAAAAAATAAAAATTTAATTCAAAATAATTTAAAGTAAATAATAATTAAAAGCTCTGAATGAAAAGATTGAAAAAGTATTGAATAAATTAAAATTTAATTAAAAATAATTTAAATTAAATAAATAATAAAATAATTGAATGTTCTACATGGAAAAATTGAAAAATTATTGAAAAAATAAAAATTTAATTAAAAATAATTTAAATTAAATAAATAATAAAATAATTGAATGTTCTACATGAAAAAATTGAAAAATTATTGAAAAAATAAAAATTTAATTCAAAATAATTGAAAGTTCTAAATGGAAAAATGGAAAAATTATTCAAAAAATAAAAATTTAATTCAAAATAATTGAATGTAAATAATAATTAAAAGCTCTGAATGGAAAGATTGAAAAAGTATTTAATAAATAAAAATTGAATTAAAAATAATTGAAAGTAAATAATAATTGAAAGTTCTAAATGGAAAAATTGAAAAATTACTGAATAAATAATCATTCTATTTGAAAATAATTGAATGTAAATAATAATTGAAACTCTTAAAAAGAATTAACTAAATGAAAATACGAAAATTTAATAATTTTAGAATGAATTTTCAAAAATACTTTTAGAATTAGTAAACAATTTTATTTAGATAATGAAATTTTTCTCGAGATTGTGTGACAAGTCCCCGCCACACTGACCTTATTTACAATATTATAACTATATACAGAGTGTGTTGTTTGCCCTGTGAATGACACCTAGACGAGACCCACTGTCTTATTTTATGAGGTGAAGCTTGCATATCAAGTATCTTTACTCGACTACTTAACATCCCCTATCCCCCGCAAGCCTCCCCTTTCTGAGTGATGAAATTTTCACTCCCTCTATTCATGAATACTATATATATATACTTGTCTCTTAAAAAGTCATCCTCTCTCTCACACATTGTTGTTCTTTCGTTCAAGTTTTAAGCACATCACACTGGCGTTCACACGCGTGAGAGCAAAGGAATGCACAAACGTTCGTGTCGAGGAACCGTTAATGAATCTTGCAGTTCTTAAGTTTACCGCCTGCGATGCCGAGAGAGACCCAATGTCAGCAAAAGCGGGAAAAAGAAATACGACTCCTCAACCAAATTCCATTTTATTTCGGACCACTTTTTTTTCGAGAAAAAAAAATCCATTTTTTTTAAAAAGGAAATTTCTTTTTCGTACATTGAAATTCATTTTTTCTCGGAAACCATTTTTCAATATTCAATTTTTCACATTCGATTTGGGAAAAGTTGGGGATATTTTTCTTTTTTGAAAAAGGAGACTCTTCTCTGAATTCAACTTTTTTGAGTTGATTATTATTTTCTTATCAATTTTGTTTATGTGATAATAAAATTTTTGTTAAAGATTTTTAATTAATAATTAATTACGATAATAATTATAATAAAGCATTAATAATAATAATAATAATAATAATAATAATAATAATAATATTTATCACTATTTTTAAATAAATAAGTAAATATTATTGGATTGTTATTATCATTATTATTATTATTTTCATTTTTATAAATTCAATTTTGAAAATTTTATTTTATTCGAAAAAAAGGAGATTTTTCTCTAAATTCAATTTTGAAAATTTTATTTTATTCGAAAAAAGGAGATTTTTCTCTAAATTCAATTTTGAAAATTTTATTTTATTCGAAAAAAGGAGATTTTTCTCTAAATTCAATTTAGAAAATTTTATTTTATTCGAAAAAAAGGAGATTTTTCTCTACATTCAATTTAGAAAATTTTATTTTATTCGAAAAAAGAAGATTTTTCTCTAAATTCAATTCTTTGAGTTAATTATTTTCTATATTCAATTTAAATACTATTTAATTTTGTTTATACAAAAATAATTTTTTTTAACGAATTCATAATTAATTATTATAATTACGGTAATAATAGTAATTTATTATAAGTAATAATTGTAATTTATTATAAATAATAATTGTAAATTATTATAAATTTATCATAATAATGATAATGAGGTATTATTAATATTTAATTAACAATTAATTGTAATAAATCACTCAATTTCTATTATATAATATGTCATGAATTCCAATTCAAGAAAAATTGAATTTACAAATGAAAAAAAAAATTAAAATAAAAAAACAAAGTAAGAAAAAAATTTTAATAATTAAATTGAATTGTAAGAAATTGACAGAAATAAGTAAAATTGACAGAAATTGAAAATAAATTCGCTAAAATTATTGCTAATCATAATTATTATTAATTATTAGTAGTAATAATAAAAATAATTAATTATTAGCAGTAATAATAATAATTATTAATTATTAGTTGTAATAATGATAATTCTTATAATTAGTTACAAAAATAATTATTTTTAGTAATAATTTTTAGTTACAATAATAATTATTTTTAGTAATAATTATTAGTTACAATAATAATTGTTTTTAGTAATAATTTTTAGTTACAATAACAATTATTTTTAGTAATAATTATTAGTTACAATAATAATTATTTTTAGTAATAATTTTTAGTTACAATAATAATTATTTTTAGCAATAATTTTTAGTTACAATAATAATTATTTTTAGCAATAATTTTTAGTTACAATAATAATTATTTTTAGTAATAATTATTAGTTCCAATAATAATTATTCTTAGTAATAATTATTATGTAAAGATGTTTTAATTCTATTTTATTTAATTTACTGAATAACAATTATTTAATTACAAATCGCAATGAATAATTTAATTACAAAAAAAACAAATTCCAAACAAAAATTTTCTTCACTTCTTTTTCTCTACGAAAAAAAAATGTTTCACTCAATGTCAATGAAACGGGTGAGAGAGAGAAAAAACAAAAAAAAATGACAGTCTGATGTAATCAATTATCAATTACTCATCTGCTTTTTTGATAAAAATGATAATAAGTGACTTGAGAAAATACCGCCGATAAGAATGGCATTTTATCTGAATGGACATTCCAATTGTACAAAAATATCTATATATTTCTAATTGAGGGATATTTTTCCGAGAGTAGAAAAAAAGGGGAAGAATTTTAATCTACTTTTTTCTCTACAATAAAAATTCAAGGATGATGATGATGATGAAAATAAAGAAAATATAGAAAATAAAGAAAATAATGCTCGCTAAATGTAGTTTAGAATTAATTTCAAAACAAAGATTCTATTTAATGAACAATGTATAGAGAAGAATGATGATAAAAGTTTTTTTTTTATTTTTTTTTTTATTTTATAGCTGAATATACACGTGGCACGAAACATTTATTATTGACATGAAACCGCACATTGTCGCGACAAACACGTGTCTTGCATGGTCTGCAACACTTGAATTACATTTAAGGAATTTAGATTAATTTTTGCAACTGCGTTTTCATTAATTTTGCATTTTTTCGAAAGAATTTTTTTTTTATTTGTACTATTTAATTAAATAATGCTCCCTAAATAAATTGTGATTGTGTTAATTATTACTATTTATCTGTTAATTGCGATAGTTATTACTATTTGGCTGTTATAAATATAAATAATTACTTTGTAATTATTTATAAAATAATTTATTATTAACAGTTACTGTTATAATCGATTATTTCCATATTAAGAACTAAATAATTATTACTATATTGTGAATTACTATTGCTACTATTTTTACTATTTTTACTATGTTTACTATTTTTACTTTTATATTATTACTTTATTGTGATTATTACAACCATCATTATAACAATTATTATAATTATAATTACACTGAATAATCGAAAATCGAACACTTGTCAATAATAGAAAGGAAAAAATTCTCCCGGAGTGAGAATCGAACGCCGAACGTCGCGACCCGTTTCGAAGAGCGCGACGCCTTACGCGCCACGGCTACGATCGAACGTAACAATTCGAGGCCAACTCGCAACGCAAATTCGAACCAAATGTCACCGTTTTTCTCTACGATTATTCTAAAATTCAATAAACAGCATATAATGAGAAGAAAGCAAAGGAAAATGAGAAAAAAAAACCGGTGCAATTGTTTTTATTGCTTCGTAATCGACTAATTGGTTGAAGTTCATCAAGCAAGTGGAAACGGAAATGCATATATATATGCAGATAAGGCATTACGAGCAGTTATCGGATTACAAGTCGATGGGAGGGCTTTATAACTGCAAAGAGACATTTATATATATATATATAGATATAATGTGCGTTTATATTCTTATGGACAAAGTTCACTTCTAAGGAGCAGAGAGGCACATGACTGTACATGCTTATGGCGTATTATAAATTTACAAGGCAACTTCAGGACAACGTGAAGGAATGTGTTGGGCTCTTTCGATATATATATGTAGTATTTCGTGTATATATATATATATATATATTGCCTCATCGACATTTACTGTCTCGATAATTAAATATTGCACAGATGATTTATGAGCGCCTCTTATCGATCCTTGACGGTCACTAATCTACGTGGGGGATCGCCTACTTAATGAATATCACAACGATTAACCATATGAGGCATTATTGTTAATATTATTATTATTATTATTATTATTATTACTACTACTACTATTATTATTATTACTATTATTATTATTACTATTATTATTACTACTATTATTCTTACTACTCTCTAAATCTGAATTAGTAGAAAGTTACTAATGAAATGGTGAAAAGTCGTTCACTAAATAATTTAGTAATAATTCTACTAACAATTAGTAAAATTTTACTAATTGTTAGTAGAGCGTTACTAATTGATTAGTAGAATTCTACTAATAATTAGTAGAACTGTTTTATTAATAGTCGATAAAACAGTTTCACTAATTCATTTAGTGAAAAAGTGACTTTTAATTAGTAGAATTCTACTAAAACATTAGTAGAATTTTACTAAAAATTAGTAATATTCTACTAATTAAAAAGGTGAAAAGTCGTTCATGAAAACTACTAAAAATTAGTAAAATTTTACTAATTCTTAGTAAAATTTTACTAATTCTTAGTAGAATTTTACTAATTCAGATTTAGAGAGTACTACACTGAGAAAACATTATACTTAACTTAAATAGAAAAATAATTTTAAATAATTTTGTTTAATTGAAATTAGTTTGTAAGTTTAATCCCAAAATATATAGAAAGTATCTACTACTTTGATTCAAAAATATTATTTGTTTGAATAATTTGATTTAATTCAAACATATTTTCTGTTTTGATTTAAACAAAAAATATGTTTAAAAATTTTTTGTTTGATTCAAACTTAAAAGTGCGAATTATAGATAATTTAAAATCCATCACAACTTATGTTTGAATTAAATATATTATTTCTTTAAATAAACCAAAAAAATATGTTTCAATTAAACTTAAATATATTTGACTGTATAGCAAAGATATTTTCAGTTTGATCTAAACAAAATAGGTTTGAATCAAATTTATCGTTTTCTTAGTGTACTATTATTATTATTACCCAAATGTAATAATTTTTAATTAACATTTCATTTTCTTTCTCTATTTTTACTTTTGAAAATTTAAAAACATAACCTTAAATTTTTTCGGAGCGTGACACATTTATTTTATTTATTCAATATTTATTTTATTATCCATTTAATCTAACTTCTATAATTATAAAGTTTATTCAGAACACAATTTTGTTTTGTTATATATAAATAAAATGCATTCTAAAACCGAATAATAAAAAGTTAATTTTTGCTCTCTCTCTCTCTCTCTCTCTCTCTCTCTTTAGAAATTTGCTGAATAATAAACAAAACAATTGGTACAAAGGAGTCTAAAATAGACAAGATGACTAATTTGAATTCGCTCATTAGTCAAAATATATCCTTTCACAGATCTACGAATAGAGGAACTTCTGCTGGGGAGGAGTTGCGAAGGGGGGGAATGGGGGGGGGACTAATGAATATTTGAAGGACATCTTCCAATTAAAGTGCACCGCTAATTAGTTTTCTAAACTCATTATCGCAAAGTGTAGGAACCTCATTTAAATTACATTTCGTCCAAAAACAAAAAAACAAAAAAAAAAAAAAACTAGAAAAGAAAAGGAAAATGTGAGAATAATCACTTTCAGCGAAAACATTATTATTAACACAACTCTATATTTAATATATAAGTTGCTTTTTAATTGGTCGAAATCGGTGTGAAAAATGATTGATTATTATTAATTGTTATTATTTTTTAGTACTTTGGTAACTTTTTCTATTGATATTACTACTGTTATTATTATTTTTGCTCCTATTATTATTGTTCCTTCTATTATTATTATTATTGATATTATTATTTTTTCTACTATTATTTTTTAATTGTGAAATTATTTTTTACTATTTTTTTACTATTATTATTTTCACTAATTATTATTATTAGACTACTATTATTATTTACTATTTTCTTTACTATTATTTTTACTACTTATTATTACTTTTTCTATTATTATTATTATTATTATTATTATTATTATTTCTACTATTATTTTTTACTATTTTTTTACTATTATTATTTTCACTAATTATTATTATTATTAGACTACTATTATTATTTACTACTTATTATTACTTTTTCTATTATTATTATTATTATTATTATTTCTACTATACTATTATTTTTTACTTGTGAAATTATTTTTTACTATTTTTTTACTATTATTATTTTCACTAATTATTATTATTATTATTAGACTACTATTATTATTTACTATTTTCTTTACTATTAGTTTTACTACTTATTATTACTTTTTCTATTTTTATTATTATTATTATTTTTGCTCCTATTATTATTTTTTTTCTACAATTTATTGTTTTTCCGCCAAACACAATTCGATTTTGATTGTGTTTTTTTTTTTTTTGAAGGGGAGGAAAAAACAAAGGACTATTGTTACTATTTTTTTACTATTATTATTTTTACTACCATTATTACTTTTCCAATTATTATTATTATTATTATTATTATTATTATTGCTCCTATTATTATTCTTATTATTTTTCCGCCAAACACAATTCGATTTTGATTGTGTTTTGTTTTCAATGGGAGGAAAAAACAAAGGACTATTGTTACTATTATTATTTACTATTTTTGGCTATTATTATTTTTGCTACTATTATTACTTTTCCTATTATTATTATTATTATTATTATTATTTTTTTTTTGATCCTATTATTATTTTTCCTACAATTATTGTTTTTTAACCAAACACAACTGGATTTTTTACTGTATTTTTTTTTTTTTTTTGAAACGGAGGAAGAAAAAAACAAGGGAGTTAAAAACCCGTCACAGCAGATGCAGCACCCAAAGATGCTCACAACAGGAAATTCCTCTTCCCCAACCCTCTTCCTTCCTCACTATCTTTATCTCCTTCTCTCTCTCTCCCTCTCTCTTTCTCTCTCTATGTGCTTGTCTCTGTACGCCACTTACTGTCATCGCAACTTGAGTTTTAACCCTTTCCTTTCCTTCCCCTCCTCCCTTGTCTCTTGTGTTGTTTCATCAAACTATTTCTCTCTCTCTCTCTCTCTCTCTCTCTCTCTCTCTCTCTTTTCTCCCGCTGGCATCTTTTTCGTATAAAGAGAGAGAGAGAGAGAGAATTCCTCTTCGCCGCTGCACCGGAATGCACAAATAGACACCACGACTACTCCTCGAAAGTAAAACGCCAACTGGTGAATGGACCCGCGTGTAAAGAAAGACGAGAGAGTAAGAGAGAGAGAAAGAAAGAGTAAACAGTGTGGGGAGAGGGAGGAGGGAAGGAAAGACATGAAAGAGTTGGATGAGGCAAAGGGGGAGGAAGAAGAAGAAGAAGAAGAAGAAGAGGAAAAGAAAAAAATGTCAATGAGTCGCGTTTGCCCCGTGCCTTGATTATTATCATCAACGGACTTACAAATACAAATGTTGACATTGCGCGCGAGCGAGCGCGTTTATATGCGTCTCAATTTTTGATACTGTCTTCCTTTCTTTCTTTCTTTCTTTCTTTCATTCTTTCTTTCTCTCTTTCTCTCTTTCACTCTTTCTTTCTTTCCTCTTAGTATCGAAAAATAAAAAAATATTCTCTTATACTTAGGAAATAATCATCAATTTTTGGCCGAATTTTTTTGTTTTTAATTTATTTTTCGAAAAGTAACTTTTGTAAATTTTTTAATTCATTTTCAAAAGCAGAAGTTTTGCGAATTTTTTTCATTGAATCGCCGCTTAATTTTTAATTTTTAATCATTTTTAATCATTGAACAGAATTGTTGCAAAATTGGATTATTTTTCGAAAAACAAACTTTTGCAATTCATTTGATTCATTTTCGAATAGATGTTTTGCAAAATTTTGATTCATTCATTTTCCATCAGGACTTTTGCCTATTTGATTCATTTTTAAAAACGAAATTTTACAAATTTATAAAATTTATTTTCGAACAGAACTGGTTTTTGGGAATTTTTCATCCATTAATTTTCGAAAAGAACTTTTCGGTGAATTTTTTCTCATTAATTTTCGAAAACAACTTTTGCAAATTTTCGAATCAATTTCCGAAAAGAAGTTTTGCAAATTTTTTTTTTTTTAATTCATTTTCGAAAAGAAATATAGTGCTTTCTGTGTTTGCATTCTAATGGAAGAAAAGAATTCCTTTGAATGTTTGAATTTTTAATAAAAATTCTTCTTGTAATCAATTATTTTTAGTAATTTTTTTTAAAAAGTTCTTTGAGAATTTTCAAAACTCAAAATTTTCAAATCGAATTTACAATTCGATTTGACTAGAAATTCTATTGATTGTTTGCAAATTCTTTAATTAAATAGGTACATATTAGAAAATAAAAACAAAAATTAAGTACACTTTTTCAAAAAAATTAATTATGAACAGAATTGTTAGTTAAAAGGATGAAAATGCAAATTTTCAATGATTTTAATTTGAAATTCGACATTTTTACTAAAATATTTATGTAAATAATTGAATTCCTGTAATAAATTTTAATACAAATGAAAATAATTGAATTATTGCGAAGAAATTTATTTTTTTTAATTTATAAATAATTAAATTCATTTGTTTTAATATTTAAGAAAATAAATAATTTTTTTAAAGGAATTTAATTTAGAATTTAATTTATATGAAAATAATTGAATTTTTGTGTAGAATTTTATTAAAAATTTTGTTTAATAATTGAATTATTCTTTCGGAAAATTTTATTGAATTAGAAGACATTGAAAATCGTTGAACTGAGGGTTTTTTGAAAACACTTGAAATTTTGCCAACATTTCTATGAATATTTCTGAAAATAATTGAATTTCCGAAATTAATGTTATTATTTAAAAAGATAATTGAATTTTTATCGGCAATTTTCAACAAAAAAATTTTTAAATACAATTGATCTTCGTGCGAAGAAATTTATGAAAAGATTGTAAATAATTGAATTCCTGTAAAATTACTATTACTTTCGAAAATAACAGAAACTTGAATTTTTCTTCAACTATATTATTAAAATTTTTGAAAATAATTTAATTTTAATAAACAAATATTATTTATACAGATAATTTAAATTTTGAGAAAATTTGTTTTATATTTTTAAAAAGTAATTGAATTTTTGATGAGAATTATTTATTTTGAAATAAATTTGGAATTTTCTTCACAATTTCAAATAAAATTTATGGAAAAGAATGTTATTATTTATAAAAAGAATTTAAATTTTGACAAAACTTTTTTATATTTTTGAAAATAATTGAATTTTTGCGATGAAGTTTATTATTTTTTTGGGAAAAAATGGAAATTCTTAAAAGCTTTTTAGTGAAATTTTTGAAAATAATTAAAGTTTGGAAAAGAATGTTATTATTTATAAACCTAATTCAAATTTGGACGATTCTTTTTCTAAATTTTCGAACATAATTGAATTTTTGCGATGTGCGGTTTTATTTATTTATGAAAGTAATTGAATTCCTGTTTAAAGATTTTATTATTTATAAAAATAATTAAATTCCTGTTTAAAAATTATATTATTTATAAAAATAATTTAATTTCTGTTTAAAAATTTTATTATTTATAAAAATAATTGAATCTCTAGTAAAAATTATATTATTTCTAAAAATAATTTAATTTCTGTTTAAAAATTTTATTATTTATAAAAATAATTGAATCTCTAGTAAAAATTATATTATTTCCAAAAATAATTGAAACGTTTACGAAGAAATTTAAGAAAAAATTTGTAAATAATGAAATTCCTGCAAAATTTTTATTATCCTTTAAAAAATAATTGAAATTTTTCCAATGAATATGTGTAAAATTTGATTTGTTTGGTATTTTTGTAGAATTCAATTTTTCTAAAAGTATTTTTGTAGAATTCAATTCTTTTAAAAGTATTTTTGTAAAATTCAATTTTTTCAAGAGTATTTTTGTAAACTTTAATTTTGTTTTGTATTTTTAACTGAAATACAATTTTTTTAAAAGTATTTTTGTAAAATTCGAATCTTTTAAAAGTATTTTTAACTAAAATTCAATTTTTTTAAAAGAATGTTTGTAAAATTCAATTCTTTTACTATTTTTGTAAATTCAAAAATTTTTTTTAGTATTTTTGTAAAACTAAATCTATTTTAAGTATTTTATTTAAAATTCAATTTTTTTAAGTCTTCTTGACTAAAATTCTTCCACTATTTTCAATAACAAATTAAACAATTAATTAAAAAAATTCCCTAAAAAAGAAAATTAATTTTCACTTCTCCAAAAATAAAAATTTCCCTTTTTCCATATAAATATACTTTGACTTTATTAGTTAATTAAGAATTTATTGAAATCAAGTCGATTTCCAGTTATTATATTACATTGTTGCGGATGCGTGCGTCAATCATCTGCTGCATGGAAGGCGCGATTTTACACTGAAGAACTTATATTGTATGTGCATATAAACATAATATGGTTTGCACGATTCATGAGCGCATACACCTGTCCTTTTTTTTTTTATTGCGCCTACCTCTTTCATTTCCGTTTTAAAACATTGTAACTCGGTGGATGGTGGCAGAGAAAAAAGAAGAAAAAAAAAAAGAAAATATTCGAATAAGAAGAAGAAGCGCGCACTTATAAAAGAAGACATGCTGATGCTTTATCCGGTATCTTTTGTATATAATATAAAGTCGTATTTTCCATCGATTCTAACACGCAGGCTCTTCATAAATAAATTAATAAAGAAATAAATAAATGTCTATATATGTTTTACACTCCCTTTCTCGTGTGATTCGCGTTCTGAATAATTAATTAACGAGACATCACTCGTTAATTAATTATTATTTCTCGAATTTATCATTCTGGAGATAAAAATAAATTGTAATAATTGTGTTTACTGATAATTAATTACGTTAATTGTAGATTAATAATTAAGGACATTAATTATATTAATTATATTAATTATGTTCAAATTAATAAATTTTACTAATAAATAGTAAAATAAATAAATAGTGATTTTATTATTAGTAATAAATTATTATAATTGTTATCGTAGTTAATAATTAATTAAAAATTATTAACGTAGTTAATAATTAATTATAAATTATTAACGTAAATTTATTTTTACAAAAACAAAATTAAATAGAAAATAATTATCAACTTAAAAAAATTGAATTTAGAGAAAAGTCTCCTTTTGTCGAAAAAAATACCAAAAATTTTTCCAAATCGAATTTGAAAAATAATAATAATAATTTAACTAAATGATAGAAATTTATTAATAATAATAATAATAATAATAATAATATATCTAATATTGAAAAATAAATTTTGAAAGCTATTAAATTAAATTTTCTTTAAAATTGAAAAAAAATGGAAAAATTTAATTATTTTAATAATAATTTGAAATAATAAAAATTTTAGTAAATGAAAAGTAAAAAATCAGCTACTAATTGATCATTTAAATCAAATATTAATTATTTTAATCATAATTTAAAGTTAAAAAAAAATGTACTGAATGAAAAGAAAAAAAAAGTTATTAATTGAAATTAGTAAAAATTTTTATTAATTTAAATTTCGAGAATAGGCAAATGACAAATTACATAAAATAATAATAATTCATAAAAAAAAAAAAAAATTTTTATAAAAAATAACAAAATTATTTGAAAAGAAAATTGTCCAATTATATGATTATTATGTAAATGTTTAAACTGAATTGTTTTTTACAATTTATTTTTGAATCAAAAATTATTTTTTTGAAATAACTGAAATTTGAATTTTTTTCAAGTATTTTATTAAAATTTTTGAAAATAATTAAATTTTGGAAAAGAATTTAGCGTTTTTTTTTTTAATTTTGCGAACATAATTGAATTTTTGCGATAAGCGGTTTATTTATTTATGAAAATTATTGAATCCCTGCTTAAAAATTTTATTATTTATAAAAATAATCGAATCTCTATTAAAAATTTTATAATTTTTTTTTAAATAATTGAAACGTTTAGGAAGAAATTTAAGAAAAAATTTGTAAATATTGCAATTCCTTTAAAATTTTTATTATCTTTAAAAAAATAATTGAAACTTTTCCAATGAATTTGTGTAAAATTCAATTTTTTTAAAAATATTTTTGTAGAATTCAATTTTTTTAGTATTTTTGTAAAAAATAAAAAAAAATAAATTGTTTTTTAAAATTTATTTTTGAATTGAAAATTTTTTTTTATAGAAATAAATTCCAAAAAGAAGGAAAATAATTTATTGTACGTTACCAATGATGGAAAAAAACAGTGGAAGCATTATTTGTTGATGAAAAATTACTCACCTGAAACAAAAGAAAATTTTCTCATTAGTACTTAGTTTAAAAAAATTTTTTAGTTTATTAAAATAAATGATTTAGTTTCAATAATGAATATTATTGTATATAATAAATATTCTTTAATTTTGTAAGTATTCAAATTAATTTCAATAATAATAATAATTTAATTATATTGTTAAAAATATTTAAATATTAATTTCGAAACATAGTCCTAAATAATAATAAACCGTAATAATTATAATTTGGAGTAATTATTAAATATTGAAAATTAAAAGTTTAAAATTAAAAATTAATAATAATTTACTAAAAATAATTATTTTAATAATAATTTTGAAATATTAATTTCGAAAAATAATTCCAAATAATATCAAACCATAGTAATTGAAATTACAGTAATTATTAAACATTAAAAACTAAAAATTAATGATTACTTACTAGAAATAAATATTTTAATAATAATTTTGAAATATTAATTTCGAAAAATAATTCCAAATAATATCAAACCATAGTAATTGAAATTACAGTAATTATTAAACATTAAAAATTAATTATTAACTATTTTAATAATTAATTATTAAAAATAATTATTTAAATTATTTTACTAAACACTATTATAATAAATTTCGAAAAAATTACTGAAGAGCAGATAAGGGAAAAAATTTCCCTTTTTAACGAGATGACGGGAAAATAATTTTCCTCTCCCTGCATTTTTTTTTCCATGCACGCAAACTTGGCGTTGCACAAAGTTATTTTCATAAT